>CAUYQG010029237.1:0-14003 GCA_963574415.1 Tarsius wallacei
GTTGCTAGGGGCAGGGAGGAGTCAGTTAGGCACTCATCAGCCTCCTTCTCAGGCAGTTTTGCTGTCTGCATCTATAGCCCAGCAGCTGGCTCAGGGTGGAGGATGAATCATCTGGGGTTCTGCACCTGCCATTACCCACCAGAACTTGTGCACTGGAGGTAATGTTCTCTGAGGTTGCAATGAGCAGCCCCAATGCAACACAGAGATAGTGCCTGGTCTTGATGCAGTTCTGCTGTTCCACAGAGACTGTCCTGGAGCACTTCCCTCCCCAACTGTTAGAGAATCTGCTCAGTTTCTCTGCCGGCTGCTGTTCCCGTCACCAGTGGGATGAATAGCTCCCTCTTCAGCAGTTACTACAGTCTCCAGATCTCAGGACCCAGTGGCAAGGCTCTGGAGCTCAGTCCAGGTTTGTGGTGGCTTCTCCCTGCTGTTTCCTCAGGACTCTGCCCTAGGCTCCCTTGCTGCACTCGCTCCATAGCCCTCGCTGCCAGCATTCTGCCCAGCCATGTGGTGGTGGGGTCTGTAGTCACTCCAACCATTCTTCCCTGGAAAAGCTCTGCTGATTTTAGAAAATGGCAGTCATCTCCTGTGCTCTGGTAAGTGCTAGGGTCCAAGCAGAGCAGCTGCAGCACTAGCAGCTTCACTAGGAGGGCCCTGGCCACTTGCTCTCAAGTCCCCACTCAGTTAGCTTCTCACACTCCCATTTAACCACAGAAACACATGCAGGATTGTCCTTACAATCACTCACACACACAGGGACTTGTGCAGTCTGACAAGTAACACCATTTTCCCAGAATTCTGGAAATAGTGAATTATAAAATTTTTCCCGGTGTTAGTATATATAATTTTTATGGTAAATATTTTTTATATTTTAAGATATTTAGTCATAGCTTTCATCCAATGTATTCAGCAATTAAGTGCTAAGTGACTGTTATATGCTAACAATCATGCTTGATCATGAATTGTCTGAAAACAAAAAGTAATTATGAACAGGTTTTTAGGTATCAAAGATCTAGGTATCATAAAAAGAACCCTTTTACTTGAAGTCATATAATATAGAAGTTAAAGCATAGGATTTGGAATCACACCCACTAGATTAAAATTCTCACTTATTCTTTTAAGAGATATATTCTATTCCCTTGTTCTTATTATGTCCTTGCCCTTTTATAGCATATATAAAAACACAACTTAGATTGTGTCAGTTTTTTGCCCCAATCTACCAGTGGTCTGTCACTATTTTTGGAGCAAGAGATAAAATCCTTCAATGGCTTGTAAATCACTTTGTGGACTGTTCATCTTCATCTTTGGTATCATTTTGACCTCATCTCCTATTCCTTCCAACCACAGTCATCTCACTGCAGACACCCTGGCCTCAGCACAGTTTTCTGAATCCAACAGGATGCAAGTCTTCACCCTAGAATTCCTTGTATTTGCTTGTCCGCCCTACTTGAAACTCTCTTTGCCAAAGTCTCTTCATGGCCCCCTCTCTCACTTTTTCTTCAAGTTTACTCAAATGTTGCCTTCTTAGTAGGGCCTTTTCTGAACACTCTACTCAAAATAATAGCATACCTCCCCAAAAGAACAGCTCCTCTTATCTTCTTACCCCCTTATTTTGTTCAAAGCATTAATTACTTCTGACACATTTTGGATTTACTTGCATGTTTGTTTTCTGTTTCCTGTTCCACTCTAAATAAAAGTATGGCCCAAGGGGGAAAGGACTTCATTTGGTCATTGTCAGATCCCCAGTAACTAAAACAGTACCTGGTATATAGTAAATGCTCAATAGATTTTTATTAAATAAATTGATGAAAGAATAAAAGATTCTCAAACCTTAGCTAAACCCTGTCAGATTAACCTATCCAAAATGTAGCAATCAATATTTTTTTACAGGATAAAAGAATGATTGTTAACTACTTCCCCAAGCTTTCATAAATAGCAGACATCAATTTTTTTTATTTCTTTCTTTATTTTCTAAAAGACAGGTGTAGATTTTATCAAATGAGTAGTGTTCTAATGTATAACTAAAAATATATATTTGATTTACTTTGATATATTTCTAAGTGACGCGATATACAGAGCACAAACAGAAACAAAGCAGATAACTAGAGTTTCAGTGTTAGTGTTTTCCATAACTCATGCCTAAACTTTTTTAGCTCTAACAATTAAAATGCAAATTAAATACATCTTCAAGGGGACCTGTCTAAGGCAGTAATCTCTCAGTTTAAAGGAAGCATCTCTCAGCCAGCACCATCCTTCTGTGAAATAAGCAGCTTCTTTGGCAGGTCTGAAAGAAAGAATGAGGAAAATGAGAGGATCACTCATTATAACTGCCCTCCTGGTGTTCTTTCAAGAATATGCTTCCATGACAGATAAAGGGAATTCAGAGGCTAAGAGGCACTCTGCTAAGATTTACAGGCCGCTTTGGCATGGATCCACGTGAAAGATAAATACAAATGTGCTTAGGAAAGAAGAATGCGGCAGGGTGAAAATATCCTTCATATGACATGGAAGGCAGTGATTCTGGGGATATAAACTCAGCCTGTTGATTAGTCCTTGAAAATGACATTTTAAAAGAACATCAAGCAATCGGAAGCAGACCAGTGGGGAAAATGACTTAGAATTCAAAACTAGACATTCTGAGTGTTGAAGTATCACATCTTAAAAAGTCTGAGTGTTAAAAGATTGTTTTCATTTATAGTACAGAAATTCCAAAGTTGGGTCATTTTTTGGATCATTCCAAGTTAATAAAATGATAGCATAAACCAAAATTAACTCCACAGTCAGCCAATATTTTCTTTTTAGGTTATTCTTTTCTCTTATATTCAGTGGAATTTTAGAAAGTAAAATAGGTAACTTTCCAAATTGCAAACTAAATATGTCCTATAAAAACCCAAAATATTCAGGCCTACTTCAGAAATTAGCCAAATTTCCCACTTGGGAGATAGAACTTAAGTTGGAGGTAGAGCCAATAAAAAGATAAAATACTGCCAGACTACAGAAGACTTGGATCATTTCAGTGATGTTGCCAACAGATGGCAAATGCAGGGCAATGGAAGATAATGCCAAAATAATTACCTCTCAAACCAGGAGCCAAGCTAGCGAATGTGTTCTGAGAAATAATCATTCTGCTCACTGCTCAGGAAAAGGACACGCATACACAAATATTAGGTAGAAAATAATCAAATCTATAAAAGTAAAAAAAAAGAATATTAAAAATATTCTACTGGAAGGAATGGAGAAGGGAAAATAATATTTTAGATATGCCTCTTAAGAAAAGATTATGTGAAAGTAATTCAATAATAATGCCTACCTTTTTAAAGTATGTGCTAGGCCTTGTGCCCAATACTTTTTCAAATGTATTATTATTCATCTCAGATAACACTATGAGCTTAAAGTTATTATTACACATGTTTTACAGAGGAGGAGACTGAGAGATAAGTTAAATTATCTTCCCAAGGTCAAGCAACTTGTAAGTGGTGGAGCCAAGATTCACTACTGGGCATTTTGACTCCAGAGACTTGACTCTTATACAGTACACTGTGCATCAGATCAAATGTTATATGTAAACACCCAAAAAGCAGCGTAACTTTCTGTCTGAAGGCAATCCAACTACATAAGCTTGGTACATGATGACAATGCGACTCTGTTTACCTAAGACTCAAAGACTTGTTGATCTAAAATTTAATTAGCACCTACTATGTCACAAACAGTCTATTATTAGGAACTAAAGAGAAGACAATTTATATCCAACTCTGGAAGAATTTACTATGCCATAAGGAATGCCACAGATATGGAAACAAATAATTATAATGCATGCAAGAAGTGGCACGCTAACAGATATATTCAAAGTACAAGAAATCAGTTTTACCACATATTTCCATTGCATTTTTACCTCAGGCAAAGATAGGAAGATGAGAATAATAAAAGGATAAAAAGTAGCTGGAAGACCTAAAACAGAATATCCAAGGCATGAAATTACAATTCATAAAGAGGTCTGTAAAAATGAATTCAAATATTAAATACAGACTGTGACAAGTGAGTCTAACTGTATTGAAAATGCATGGAATAATGAGTGAAGACTGTAAGACTAAATGCAAAAAAACCGCACAAAACTTTATATAACCACTATACTCTCATTATAAAGTTGTTTCCCATGGAAATATAGTTAACAATCCTAGAACAACTGTACATATATATTGGAACTGAACAATAAAGTAAATGGATGGTGGATGGTAGAAACCAGGTCTCACTATGGGAACGGTAGGTAACAGACAAGCAAGGGACAAAACTAGAATAACCTGTGCGTTAAAGGTTACAGTTGGAGACATCAGTATGAACTCCACTAGCTTAATATAAGTACAAATGGAAATGTTCAGAAATATTTACTTTTACACATATATGTATATGGATATATATGCATAAGTTAGCATACACATGAAAATTTTCTTGTCCCGTCAACTCTGAATATCTAGAAGAGACAATATATCAATAGCAACAAGCACAGCTAAAGTCCAGATTTTGGTTTCTAATATAATTCTCCAGAAAAAACCAAGGCATTTTGGATAAATGTTCAATTCTAGGACTAGTACAGTAAATATATACCATGAGTCTTGAGTATGTTGTACTCATAAATTTGAGAAAAAATGTATGGGTTTATACCAAAATAATGGCACAAGAGTCAATTGCAAGAGCTAACAATGGCCAAAGCTGGAACAATTTAAGTGATAAGAAAGTTATATTAGGTTATAACCCAATAAATATCTGTAAATCCATACTAATATAAAAAGATGATCAAATAAATAGATGGAGGAGAATAAAAAAAGTTTCTCATAGAGGAATTCCAAATAATTTATAAAGATACTCCACCATCAAGGAGGAAAGACACATCTACCCCTAAAGTGTACTATAATTCGTAACTTTCTACCAAAGAATAAATTATAAAAAGAGAAGAAAAATAATAACCTTATAGTAAAGAAACCTGACAAACACTACTTCACACAGGGAATCAAGGTTAATATCAACAGTGATAATATATGTTGATTAGTATGTGCCCATGATATATGGCATAATGACAATGCCACTTTGCTTCTGTGGCCTTCCTCCCAATTATTCATAACACTAATCATAAGAAAATCACAATATAAATCACTACTGGAAAAAAGTTCTAGAAAATAATTGAATACTATTCCTCAAAACTATCAAGGTCAATAAAAACAAGCGAAGTCTGAGAAGCTGCCACAGCCATGAGGAGCTTAATAAGACATGAGGGCTAGATGAAATGTGGTATCCTAGATAGGATACCGAAACAGAAAAAGAACATAAGGCAAAAACTAAGAAAATCTGAGTAAGGTATGAACTTTAGTTGATGATAATGTGTCAGTGGTGGCTCATTAATTGTAATAAGTATATTATACTAATGTAAGATGTTAATAATAAGAGAAACCAGATATGGGGTAGGTATACTATCATCACAACACATGAATGAAATGAATCAAATACTATTTTATATCTTAAAGTGTATTAAAAATAAATATACATCACACGAAGTAAAAATAATTTAAAGAATATAGGGAACAACTTGAATATTGTTATATTTATGAGCTTTATAGAAGAAAAAATAGCATCCCCTAAATATGTACTTAAGAAATTAAGAACCCTAAAAACTTATACATAGGGAAGATGAACACTTATTCTCAATATATAAGAAAATATAATAGAGAAACTTTTTAGTAAATTCTGAGAGTTAGAACTTCTGGAGAAGGAAAAAAAAAACTCCAGCAAAGAGTTGCAGGACAAACAAATCTGACCTTCCTGAAGTGGACAGAATTGGTATTATTAAAGAATAAGATTGTCTCCCTGAATGACTCTCTCAATTTTTAGAAAGTCTTTTTCTTATTTTTCTTACCAAAACATTAAAAAGATGACTCTGGAATGAACTACCAAGGACTGAATGGACTATGGGCAATTTTTACAGTAATTGAACAAAAGAGGATCATGAAATCATAAAGCAGGCAAAATCACCAGAGTCAATCCCTCATTGTGAGGAAACTGAAACCCAGAGAGATTAGTTGTCTTGCCCCATAAAATAGGTATAGCTGGTGACTCATCTGACACCAGAGCCAAGTTCCCTTTAACTCCAGGGCTATGCTTTTTTCAATGTATGACAACAATGATGGCAAATAGCTGCTACGTGTTACTTCTTGCAGCCATTCCTTCCCCAACTCCCTCTCCCTCCCCTTTCCCTTCCTCCTTTCCCCTTCTCCCCTTTCCCTCCCCCTCTCCCTTCCACTCCCCCTTCACTTCCCCCTTCCCTCCCTCTCCCTCCCTCTCTCATGCTTGTCTGCAACAACACATTTTCTCACTGAGCAGGTACAGAGGATAAAATAGCCCTCTGCACAGTACCCTATGCATCCCAAACCCTAGATAATAAAAGCAAACTTGCATTCCATTCCTAAAAAGATAAAATGTGTGCTAGTA
Organism: Tarsius wallacei; assembly: GCA_963574415.1. Taxonomy (NCBI): domain Eukaryota; kingdom Metazoa; phylum Chordata; class Mammalia; order Primates; family Tarsiidae; genus Tarsius; species Tarsius wallacei. The sequence continues at coordinate 6,478 of CAUYQG010029237.1, forward strand.
TATAGCAGTTATGCCCTAAGGTGACAAGTTAATTCTGGAACTGGAGCACACGACCTCATGCCATAATAAATTCAGAAACTTCATTAAAGTAATGTTTGCTTATTAAACTGGAACCAATTAAAAGTAATCAGACAAAAAAGAGTGATCCATTTTTTCTACTGTATTAATTCAATTTGGATGAGAATAAGCTATACCTTGAAATAATCACTTCAATGGGAGTTGATTAAAATGGTTAGATTTTCTAACCTATCAATTTTAAAACTGAAATGAAGAAAAACACAAAAGCAGTTTAATTTAAATAAAAGTACAACTTTGAACCTCAACATAATCAGATATTGAGTAGACATCGCTTTTTTTTTAACTTAGATTCTAATTAGTTTTATTCAGTCTAAAGCTGATATGCATCCTATAAACTTGCAAATTTAGCAATTATCTGTAAAAATCTTTTCCTTTAAATAGCTTGGGAGTTGTCTGCTGGGACTAAAAATGTAAGCTACAGATACAGAAATGTTTAAAAGTGAAAAATTTACTTGACTGAAATGTACTTAGAAATATGAAAAAATCTGTGCTTAAATAAGTTTCCCCAAAATTGCATCATTTGACCATGAATCTCAAGTTTATTAAATGTTGAACACCTCAAAGACGAAAGAAAAATGTCAGAATTTGATGGTAAGCAAGAGTAAACTTTATATTATCGCAACATGTCACAAACTACAAAATCTGAATTTCAGAGCAGAAAGAAATCTTTGCAACCACCTAATCTAAATCCGTAGTTCATATTTGTGCAACATACCCACAGAGTTTGAGTAATTTTCCAGAAGGCACAAGGGTAGCTGGGATTAGATCTCAAGAGTGCCGCCGGCTTGCTCAATGCTCACCACACTTTTTATCACAGACAGCCCCCTCAGTATCTTCTCTTCATAACTGGGTGGCTGCCATTGCTTATATAATATGCATCCTGCACTCCCTTATTCTTATCTGTGTTTTTTTGATTCCACTGCTCCCCCAGAAGTCAAGACTCTTTACTTGGGATCTGTATTTTTTCACAGAACACGAGACATGACTATGCTTTATGACTTGAAGCAGTAGGTCTAAAATATAATACAGCCTTTACTCTTTTCCTCTCACAATACAGTGACAGTGAGGACAGCATATTCTGCAGACACAAGATAAACAAAAGAGACATTATGGCAGTGAATGCTAATTAATGAATATTAATTAGGAAGAGCTACCCTCAAAGACATCTGGCTTAGTGGTTAAGTCCAGGTACCAAAATGAGACTTTCTGACTTTAAATCCTGCTTCTTTCACTGTTCAGCTGTGTGACCTTAAACTCAGTGTTTCTCTCGCATCCTTACTGTTATTATAGTGCAAAACAGTGTCAAAATAGATAGATAAATAAGACGGATAGACAGAGATACAGAAAGAGTCATAAAATAAGAATAGGAAAGTTCAGTAAAATCTCTGGTGTTTCTCATGGTTACTGCCTTAATGCTTCTTCATTTGGCTATATCAAATAACAAGTTATCTCATTGCTTTTTACCCTATAGGGGCATCTCTTCTTTACCAAACATACTTGATCGGCTTGCATATTATGCAACCCAGGACTACTTACACAAGTTCCTTAATATTTCTAAGTCTCAGATTTTCTCAACTATAATTCTCACAGAATTAAATGAGACAATAGTCTGCTGTAAGTTGTCTGTTGAGATTTGGCAGCCTTTTAACCTCCTTCTATTCCTCCTACTCCTTTATAGTAGAAACTAGAAGCTTGGGAACTATATTTCCCAGACTTTTTTGATAACAGGATTCTAGATACAGATTAGGGTCTACCAATTTGGGTGAGTTTAGAAGACAGAAGACAGCCAGAAGCATAATTTTCTTCCTCTGGCAGTGACAGGCAATAATGTGACCTTTAGCAGACATTTCTCCCTGAGTCATCTTCCTTGGTGCTACAAACTTTGTTTTCTTCACATAGACAAAAGACAGTATTTCCTGATCCTCAGAAAATCTATTGCAAATGGAAAACCAGTGACAGCCTTTCCTGACCTTCACTCTTTGAGATTACTCAATAGTTTTGTTAAACCTAATCCCCTGTATTAAATTTCCTTTGTCTCAAAATATTTAGAATGTATCTGTTTTCCTGACTGATAAACAAATAAAGTACTCATCACAGTGCCCAGAACATGTAGGCACTAAATAAAGGATTGCTTGCAATAGCATATTTTATAACAAAACAAGGGTAGACTACTGCGCAAATTAGGGAAAATTCTGGATTATGGAAATCATAATAGAAATACTACAGTAACATTTAGAATTAGTTGCAGTAACTTAATTCAACTTACAAGCTATTTTGTAGAACAATGTTTAGACTTGCTAAATATTGTACTTTCATATTATTTCAAGAAATGATCTTTGTACAAGAAACCAGCATATCTGGGTTCAAATTTCACTCAGTCACTTATTAGCTGTCAGAAAGTAAATCCTTGATATTTCACAAGTCAACTTTCTGTGCATCCGTTTTCAAATCTGCAAAATGAAATAGCTAAAGCAAATGCTCACAGAGGGTCTATTCAGCTATTTAATGCTGTATTTTAGAAATAAGTACGTGAAGACTTTTTAAGGTCCTTGAAAACTACTGCCCTAAGTCATTTAAATATTCCCCTGAAACCATATGTATGCGATTAATTTTCCTAAGGAAGAAAAAATTTGCATATCAAAGGGTATTTTTTATTTTAACAGAGCCCAGCTCCTGTCCCAATTACCATCAACTTTTTATTAATAAAGTAATGCAGTCTCATTTCAACCAATTTATAGTCGAGAGAAAAAGAGACAGACCTGAAAAGTATCTATTTATTTCATTCATTCCAACGATTTCGCTGAGAGCAATTTAATACTGGTATTTTCAATCATCAAAAGCAAACAGACAGTAGCTTCTAGCAAAAATTAAGATAAAATAAATACATTAATGGGGGAAAGCGATAGAGAGAGGGACACAAAGACACAGAGAGGCAGTAAAGACAGAGTGACTGAGAGAGATGAAGAGAGATGGAGAGACAGAGGGAGAGAATATAAAAATATTTTGAAAACTGAAAAGCACTAGATGAACGCAAAAATAGGAAGCTTTCATCACCTACCTAGAGAATTGATCAATCAATTAAACCCATTTCATTATGCTACTAGAAATTTAAATTTTCTAAAGCAGTCCAATATACAGTGGTTAGTGCATAAGCTTTGGGCCAAAGAAAACATGAAATTGAATTTGAGATTCAGTAATTACTAGCTGTTTTATTGCAAATAATTTAATCTTCATGAGCGTCAGCTTTACATTAGTAAAATAAAAATAATAATAGTAATTTCATATGACTGTTTGAATTACCTGACAAAATACGTGCACACATATTTATAACACTTATCAAGGTATTTAGTATATAGTAAATGCTCTTTACATTCTAGTTATCGGTAGAAATCACCCCCTCCAACCTGCTGTTTCATTTCATTAACTATCTTTTGCAATTCCATTGGTATCATTTCTAGCAGTTTTATTATAAGAAGCCTAACTCTGTAAGGGTTGAATTGACTTAAATTTATACCACCCTGGACATGTGAAGAGATGTCAGAAGAAAAAAATATAAGTCAGAAAGTAAATCCAATTTATTAACTTGAAACTAAAATAGAATTGTAAAAGATAAGTATGGTTTTGATTTCTTTTGTGATTAAGAATATTCTGCCTCAACTCAATATTTTAATCTACCTTTATTTTCAAATCTAGAGGAAATGCTCAAAAGATACAAATCCAAGGGGCCTGGAAAACATATTTGTAATATACTAATAAAGTGGTGTTTTATCAGGCAGTTATTTTCTAAATGTGGTCCATAACCCATCACTGGTTGCCATAGTTTTCATGGTACAACATGATCTTTTTCAATTCAAAGGTAATATCATTAACAAATATTTACTGGCATAATATGTGTCAGAAAGTATCCAAAATGTTCAAAATATCATTAATAATAAACAAAGTACAACAAGCCCTTTATCTACTGGGCTTATATTAGAGTAGCTAAACTCAGACACAAAAATTAATAAGTCATATATATTCTGTGGCAGATGATATAAGTGATTTAGAAAAAAATAAACAGGGAAAGGAAATAGAAATGTCATGGTGGGAAGAGAACTTTGATTTTAAATAGTGTGTTCAAGGAAAGGTTCACAAAGATGATGACATTTGAGAAAAGACCTAAAATAGGTAAGAAGCCTTTTGTATCTGAGTAAAGAGCATTCCAGACAAAAAGAAGAACATGGTAAAGACATTGGGGTGAAGAAGTGCATGGAGACCACGTGGCCAATCTCTTACCAAACTATCTTTTTTGTTGAATGCAGTATGTGAGCTATGGGATATTCTGACCTTCTCAAAGTGATCTCCTTTCAAGTCTGGAAAATCCTCAGATGCAGTGTTGCAAGTTAAGCCCTGGACAGTGAACACCTGGGAAAATTACTCATAATGGCAATATGATGCAATTATTTTAAGTCCAAATGAATATCACATCCAGCTATTATGGTCACTGCTACTTAATTCTGAAAAACAGAACAAATCTGAATAAAGACTGAAGAATAGAAATCCTACAATATGGCACTCATTCAGCAATCAACAAAATACTTTATAAACATGTACTATGTTTCATATATTATTATTTGTATTATTATCAAAAATACAAATAAGAATATTGCATTTTCTAGCAACCTGGTCTTAGATAATAGCAATGACATATATATGTTATTGCTATATATATATATATATATATATATATATATATATGTATGTATATATATATATATATATTTGTGTGGTAAAATAACTTGTGCACATAGAACCAAGTTTCCATACCATCAAGTGTCATCAGCAACATTCTGAAGAAAATTTCCTCTGGAGTCTCACATTACAGAACCAGTAATATCCATTCACAAACAATCGCCAGATTTCCTACTTAACATTATTAACAAGTACTGGATAGCATTGGTTCTGAAAATAGATATAGACAGATTAGATTCTTCCTTACCAATAAAGATGAATTTTCTACAAAGTAAAGCATAGAATAAAGACGTATGTTTCGGAGAAGTTCCGGTAAGATGGCACGGCATAGGTGGGACTGTGAGATTCTCCAAAAGTGAGTTCCAAAAAAGACTCTTACTTTCCTTCCCCCACTCCCCTGCCCACCACCAGCCACACTGGTCCAAGGCCTGTAGACCCTCGGTCCCACACAAGGCCGGCTATTGCGGACCCTCGGCTGCTGCTGCTCCACCATAGGCGGCACCAGGCCCCAGCCATGTGGAGATCCCAGCTCCCACCCCGGCTACATCTCACCCGTCCCCAAGCCACCAGCCGCCGTCTGTGGAGGCCCTTGGATACCACCTTGTGGAGATCTGGGTTCCCTTGTTGGCTACACTGATCCACCTGGCACTCAGCCGCTGCCAGCTCCCTCCCTGACTGGGTGCCCGGCCCAGCGGCATGGTGCTCACTCCTCAGAGTTCCAGCTCCCCACCCTGGGTTCTGGGCCCACGCCCAGCCCTATTTCAAGCTGCCGTCACCCAGGGAGGCTCTAGGTGCCCACCCCTTAGAGATACTAGCTCCATTCCTGGCTGAAGTGCCCTGTGCAGGGCCCAAAGCTGCTGTCACCACTCACCACCCACCCTTTGGAGCTGCGGTCCCCGCTCTGGTTGAGGCACCCAGCGTGGGACCCCATGGTTTTGGCACCCAGTAAGGGAACAGTATATCTTGAGGAGGTGCTGATCAGCCACTCTCAGCTCTCAGCTCCAGAAGAGGGAATTCCCAGGTCCCTCCTTCACCCCAGGCTGCTGGCGGCACACCAGATCCAGTGCCCAGCTGTGTTGTTGATCCCGGGTGCCTGAGGCTGGAGACACACCACCACAGCCCATCATAGTGGATCGCCCACAGACCTGGATAAGTTGAGAGAAAGGATGGGTGGAGAGAAAAGATCTGCCAAAGAGGAGCTGCCCCCCATTTTCCAGGCAGAGATTTGCATTGCCCCACCCTACAAGCAGCCTCCACCTTGGTTTCTAAGGTAACGTTGCTAACAGGAGACAAAAGGCCCTCCGAAACACTGAATCAGATACAGGCAACTCAGTCCTGTCACAGACCTCTCAGGCAGCAAGCCAAAGGAACCAACCCAAGCTTGGAGTAAATCTATCTGCCTGCAATGAAAGCAAGGGGGAGAGGCTAGAGATCAGAGCTGAAGAGACTTTAGACACTCAGGAAAGATTCCAGAGCCAGTCTGATCTCTTATTTTGATTTTTGACTTTATTGTTTTGACTGTTTGATTTGCTCACTTTGTTTACTTTTTGATTTAGACTACCTGTTTGTGTTTGGGAAAAACACACCAAAAGGCATGATTTTATTGAACTGTCTTTGTGTGATTACCGGCATGCTTTAGGGAATTTTGTTTGTGTGTCTGTTTTTCACTCTTTTCTGACCTTGTGTCTCTTTTTCATTCGTTAGCTGGTATGTATGTCTGATTTCCCTCTCAGTCTTCTCTCTCTCTCTAACTTCCTCTTGATGCACCCCTTCTTTCATTATTTTCTTTTTTCGTACTTCCTTTGTTCCAAGGAGCAAAACTAAACCCCGCTGCACGGACAGATTGTAAGGCCATGGGAAATGGGTTCCAGTGTGCCCATACACCAGTTGGTGTGTACTGGGATCTGCAGACAGATTCTGAATCACAGCTTCCCTGTCAATTAAACTTCAAAACTGCAAAAAGTATAGCCCCCAATCCACAGTCCGGCCTTAAAAGTGAACAAAGCCAGAGGATTCTCATATGGAAGAACAGGAGATTGAACAAAAGAAGTAAAAGCAACCCCACCTTCCCTGAAAAACAGAATTAAAGAAGGGAAGGGAAAGGGGGAGAGAGAAAAATCTACACAAATGAAGAAAAACCAAAAGAAGAATATGGGTCTCTCCCAGACCCCTGGGAGGGCAGACACTGAGAAAACCGACTTCGGAATGTAAACAATGAGAAGCCCCAGAATGACTGGTCTCAAACTACAAACCTAGATATCAAGACATTAATGGAAAGATTAAAAAGAATTGAGGAAAGACAAGAAGAAAACAGAAATGAGTTGATAACTGAAATAACAGTAGTAAAGAATACTGTGAACGAAATAAATAACAAACTGAAAAGCATGGAAAGCAGAATTAGCCAAGCAGAAGAAAGAATCTCAGAGCTTGAAAACCAAAATATAAAACTAACCCAAGCTGTCAAAAACATAGAAAAGAAGCTTAAAAAGATAGAACAAAACTTTCAGGAGATGAGCAATTACTTCAAGAGACAAAACATAAGAGTAATTGGACTTCCTGAAACAGAAAGAGAGACAGAGGCCACCCTGGAAGAAACATTCCATGAGATTATTGAAGAAAACTTCCTTCATCTCATGGGTGATGCAAAAATTAAAACACAAGAGATTAAGAGAACCCCTGCAAGACAACAAATGAGAAGACTAACTCCCAGACACATA
>CAUYQG010029239.1:0-33848 GCA_963574415.1 Tarsius wallacei
GACTCTAAGCTTTTATACAGTTAATATGGTGGGTCCTCAATGTCATCAGCATATTCTTGGAAACTGGTACTTTAAACAAAACAATGCATAACAAAACTAATTTTAAGCAGGAATGGCAGTAGTGGGAATCTACCTGGGGAAAAATGGGGCACACTTCACCAACAAGGGTACCTGCATAATGAACATTTGTATACCTAACCCTGAATTGTACTCCACATCTTTAAAATAAAAAAATTAAAAGTTAAAAAAAAAACTAATTTTAACATAGGCTAAACAATATAAACAAGAATTAAGTTCCTACAGCTTATTTCTGGTTACAAAAACATCAAACTTCTGAAGAAAGACCCAAAACACTTCTAATATGAAACATTGAAATAAATGTGAGCTAAACATACATTTGAGAAAGATTAATAAAAACAAGTAAGATAACTACCCAATTTTTGGTGAATCAGTGAGTGATGGTGCCAGTAGTGGTGGTGGGTTAAATCAAGGAATAAATGTTTGCAAAACAAAAATGTAAGAAGCCCTTTCTACTATCACACAGTTAAAAACCAATCACAAATATGCAGGTTTGCTGATCTCTTTTGTACCACATTGTTTACTGTATTGTAATTGTATAATTATCATACACTTTACAAAGTTTAATTTTACAACAATTTGTATTGCGTCATTTTCTAACTCACTTATTCCAGATCAGGGTCATGGGTGAACAGAACCTTCTCTGGCATGTCAAGGTGCAAGGCAAGAATCAAACCTGGACAGGACACCATTCCATTGCAGAGTGCACCTACACACACAACCATACTCACTCACGCTGGGACAATGTAGACACACCAATTAACCTAATGTACACATCTTTGAGATGTGGGAGGAAACTGGAGTACTAAGAAGAACCCCATATAGACAGTGGCCCCTGTAGGGAACTGATTTTCTTTTTTTCCTCATCAACATTATACAAAACAACATTGAAGGAAACAATGTTATTCAAGAACCTGCTATGTTCATCATTCCACTGAATTAAATATGTACAATACAATAATAAAAAACATTTAAAACAAAGGTATCACATTCAATACCTGAAATTTGTATTTATTAACAGATTTCTACTTCCTTACTATTCACAAATTAATTTTTTTAAAATAAACTTTCAGAATTTAAAATCAGAATACCACTTTGATAGATGAAAAGCATAAACTATGGAGAGAAATAACCATCAACTTTACAGGCAAAAGTACTCTTTGATAGAAAGGGTACTTACATCCTTAAAATAGCGCTGTAATAATGAAAGCCTCACGTCATGAACTGCTGCACATGTATCCCAAGGGTAAATCTGCTCCTCTTCAGTGATTGGCAACTTTTTTGGCTCACCATTGTCACGGCACTGCCCCAAAACTACATTAACAACAGAGATAAAAGCTCATTAAATAACCAAAAATAATCAATACATAGATCTGATTCACCAAGAAATGCTGAGTTAGTAAAAATATCACAAGCTGTAGTAACTTTTCCACTATTAGAATATTTTCAAAGACCTTCTCAAGAAGTGGTATTCTAATTTTCTTCTACAAAGTAAATACAGCTTCAAATATGCCAATATTTACTTTTAAAAATAATACAAAACTATTAATATGGATTCATGATAGATGGATGTTTTCCTACGTCTATTCACTGAAAAAGCCTACAAGTTACAACTCTCCAGTATCAAAAAACTTCATTTCCAAATATACAATTTCTCACTAAAAGGAAGCAGAGATCCTTCAAGAAAGACTTAGTCCAGGGGAAAAGCCAAAGGTGAGCCTGGAATTGTGCATGACAAAAAAGAGCATAGACGTGTTCAAGCACTTCAGTGGGCAGTTTCATAAGGACCTAGAGTCCTGACTGGCCATATCTGAGAAAATTTGAGTATCGAAACAAAATGGCAGCAATAAATAATACATTAATTGATCCAGGCAAGGGGCATCAAGTAACAGGGTAAAGGAGTAAGTGGTTAAAGTTTCAATATAGATTATCAACATAATAAATGTAATCTACAATGTGGAGTCACTATAGATTATCTACCACCTTAAGCAAGTGATGAAACTTGGTTGGCATCACCAATAATGGAACAAACTGACACAATGAACCTCCTGATGGGATGCCATAGGAAGGAACTTTATCTATATTATACTCTTGCCAAAAAATGTTTAACTTGAATCTAATAAGTAATAAAAAGGAAATAATCAAATAAATCCAGATTCTAAGATCATCTATAAAACAATCTTGATTCATTGAAAATTTTATGAACTAGAGAAACTATTCTAAATTACAGGAATCTGAAAAAAAAATGTCAACTAAAAGCAATACATGATATTTTTTACTGGATTCAGAATCAAAAAAGTTACCTGCTATAAAAAATAATACTGACTCTCACAACAAAAATGGTAAGTAGGTGAGGTGGATATGTTAATTAGTTTGACTCAATAATTCCACAAGGTATATACATCAAAAGATCACAGTGTACCCCATAACTATATACAATTATTATTTGTCAAATAAATAAACACAAATAATATTTTGGGGATTTGAATATAAGAATATTAGACATGACTAATATTAAATTTCTTAAGTATGATAATGGTATGGTATGCTAGTTATATTTAAAAAACTATCCTTGTTCTCAGGTGATACATTCAGAAGTATGTAGTGATAAAATGTCATGGGGTCTGCATGAAAAAGAGCTACTCTTAGGAAAAGAAAAATCAGGTGTATCACAGGAGGACCTAAGTTTTGGAGGCATTTACAGCAGCGGCAACAGCAGCAGAAATAAGAGACAGAAGCAGGTGGGTGCTAGCAACTAAAATATAATTACCATGATCTACAATCCTCTTAATATGCTGCTGCATTCAGTTTGCTAGAATTTTGTTGAGGATTTTTACATCTACATGTATAAGAGATATTGATCTATTGTTTTCTAGTGATATCTTTATCTGGCTTTGGTATCAAGGTAATGCTAGCCTCATAAGGAACTAGAGTTAAGAAGTGTTCCCTCTTTATTTTTTGAACATGTTTGAGAAAAAAAAAGGTGTTAATTTTTTAAATGACTAAAAGAATTCACCAAGGAAGCCATGTGGTCCTGCATAATTCCTTGTCAAGAGGATTATTATTTTTTTAATTGAGTCAATCTCTTGTTAAAGATATGTTCAAATGTTCTATTTCTTCTTCAGTCAGTTTAGGTTATTTGTGTATTTCTAGGAAATCATTCATTAAATCTAGGTAATCTAATTCTTGGCATAAATTGTTCATAGTATTCTCTTATAATCTTTTTTATTTCTATAAGGTCTACAGTAGCAGTCCCCAACCTTTTTAGCATCAGGTACAGGTTTTGTGGAAGACAATTTTTCCACAGATGCAGTTGGGGAGGGGTGGCACAGATTCAGGATGATTCAAGCACAATACATTTATTGTGAAATTTATTTCTACTATTATGTTGTAATATATAATGAAATAATTATACAATTCACCATAATGCAGAATCAGTGGGAGCCCTGAGTTTGTTTTCCTGCAACTAGATGGTTCCCTCTGGGGTGATGGGAGACAGTGACATTCGAAGTGTGTTGCTTATGTCCAGTCTATTCTGTAATCTCATTTGGTTGCTGTCATTGCAGCTGGCAGGATCAACTCTTCACTAATAGTAAAGGGCTTCTTAGCTTTAGCAATGTTGTCAGTCACTAAGAATGATGTTGTCAGTGCAGACACATTTGATGAAGTGATAGCCTTCAATAATTGATTCTGTTCTACATGCTCACATTTTTTTTTCTTTTGAAAAACTCCAAAGTCTTGTCTTTTAAGGCAGGGTGCTTGGTCTCGATGTGGCAAAGCAGTTTTTAAGCTTTCATGGCTTCGGTAAATAGCTGGTTACCACATATTATACAAAGTGGGCTTGGAGAATGTGAATCACCTGCTGCAATGAACCTGCAAATTAAGTAGGACTCTGGTATTTTCTTTTAAATGCAGCTTTCTTCTTGTTGGCAGTCCTAGAGTCCTCTGCTGATATGAGTCTACAAGCAACTCATTTATTATGGTCTCTGTGCAGTTAATCCTCACTGCTAATGTCAATCTGTATTTGCAGCCACTCCCCAGCGCTAGCATCACCACCTCAGCTCTACCTTAGATCACCAAGCATTAGATTACCATAAGGAGCGTGCAGATCCCTCCCACAGGCAGTTCACAATAGGGTTCGCACTCCTATGAGAATCTAATGCCACCACTGATCTAACAGAAGGTAGTAACATGAGCAATGGGGAGCAGCTGTAAATACAGATGAAGCCTTGCTTACTCACCCACTGTTTACTTCCTGCTTTGCAGTCCAGTTCCTAACAGCCAGGGGTTTGGGATCCCTGGTCTATAGTAATGTCCCTACTTTCATTTCTGATTTTAGCTATTTGCACCGTTTCTTTTTTTCTCAGTCTAAAGATTTGTCATTTTTGTTGATTTTTTCTTTTTTTTTTTTTTTTTTGAGTTGGAGTCACTCTGTTGCCCAGGCTGGAGTACAGTGGCACATTCATGGCCAACCCAGCATCGACCTGATGGGCTCCAGTGATCCTTCTGTCTCAGCCTTCCAAGAAGCTGGAACTACAGGCACGCACTACCACACCTAAGTAATTTCTGATTTATTGTAGAGACAAGGTCTCGCCAAGTTGCCCGGGCTTGTCTCGAACCCGCAGGCTCAGGCAATCCACTCATCTCAGGTTCCCAAAGTGCTGGGATTACAGGCTGAGCCACCAAGCTCGGCCTTGTTGATTTTTTTTAAGGAAACAACTTTTGGCTTGCTGATTCTACTTTATCTCTGCTCTCATCTTTATTATTTCCTTCTTTGAGGTTTAGATTTAGCTTGTTCTTTTTCTAGTTTCTTAACAAGCAAAGTTAAGCTACTGATTTGGGATCTTCTTTTCTAATGTATGAATTTATAACTGTAAATTTCCCTATTTATACCGCATCATAGAGATTTTAGCATATTGTTTTCATTTTTACTTATCTCAAAGTATTTAACTTTACTTGTAATTTCTTCTTTGAGCCAATGGTTGTTTAAAAATGTGTCATTTTTTAGGTTTTTGTGTGAACATAGGTTTATACTTCACTTGGCAAAAAATACTTCACTTGGAGAAGAGGAATTGCTGGGTCATACGGTAAGCACATATTAAACTTACAGGAAGCTATCAAACTGTTTTCCAAAGGACTTGTGCCATTTTGTAATCAATCACCTCAGCAATAGATGAGAGTTCCAATTGCTCTCTGTTCTGGATAATGTTGGTTTTTACTTGTTTTGGCAATACTAGTGAGTGTTTGATTGTATTTTGGTTTTGGATTGCATTTCCATAATGATTAGTGATGTTAAACATCCTTTTATGTGTTATTTGTTCTTTGATGAAACGTTAGTTTAATTATTTTGCCCATTTTTCAGTTGAGTTGTTTGGTTTTCCTATCATTGAGTTTTAAGAGTTCTTTACATATTCTGATACAAGTTCTTTATCAAATATATTTGCAAATATTATTTTCCAGTCTGTGGCTTCTCTTTTATTTCTTTACCACTCCATTATTCTTTGTTTTTCTTTAGTACAAGAGATCTATTGTACATCATAGTGATTATAGTTAATGACAATACATTGTATACTTGAAAACTGCTGAGTAGATTTTAAGTGTTTTTGTCTCAAAAATAATAAGTATGTAAGGTAATGCATGTGTTCATTAGCTTGACTTAGCTATTCTACAGTGTATACCTATATCAAACCATGTTATACCCCATAAATATGCATAATTATTACTAGTCAATAAAAAATATACATACATTTTTTAAAATAAATAAAATTTTAAAAGAACGTGCTGTTTAATTTCCATGTATTTGTAAATGTTTCAGTTTTCCTTCTGTTATTAACTTGTAGTTTTGTTTCATCATAGCCACAAAAAAATTTCAATTAATAATTTCAATCCTTTCAAATTTATTGAGACTTGTTTTGTAGACTAGCATATGATCTATCTTGGTAATATTCCATGTGCCAGTGAGAAAAGTAAGGATTCTATGGTTGTTGAATGGAGTGTTCTATATAAGTCTGTTAGGTCTAGTTGTTTTATAGTGTTGCTTAAGTGTTCAATTTCCTTTTGGATCTGCTATCTAGTTGTTCTATCCATCAAAGTCACTATTATTTTACAATATCTATTTCTTCCTTCAATTCTGTCCATTTTTGCTTCATATACTTTGGGGCTCTGTTGCTTGGTGCGTAAACTGTTATATCTGCTTAATGGAGTTACCTGTTTATCAATATATAATGTATTTCCTTTGTCTCTTGTTACTGTTTTTAACTTATATTTTATTTTGTCTCACATTAATATCACTACCCCAGCTAGCTCTCTTTTGGTTACTATTTCCATCCTTTCACATTCAACTTACTTGTGTCTTTGTAGCTAAAGTGAGCCTCTTGTAGACAGTATATAATCCATTCTGTCAATCTCTACCTTTTACCTAGGAAGTTTAATGCATTTATATTTCAAGTAATTACTGGTAAGAAAAAAACTAATTCTGCCACTTTGCTACTTGTTTTCTCTATGTTCTTCAATTCACCCGTTACTGCCTCCTTTGTAATTAACTGAATTTTCTAGTGTACCATTTTAACTGCCACTCACTTATTTTATTTGTGTGTGTGTTTTAAAGTTTTCATTACAGTGGTTACCCTGGAGATTACAATTAACATCTTCTTTGTAACAATCAAGTTTAAATTAATACCTACTTAGTTTCAATAACATATAAAAACTCTGCTCCTTTACAGCTCCAGCTTCCCCCTGTTTTTATGTTTTTAATCTCAATGCCTACACTTTTCCACAAAAACATTAATAATTGGTTTAAAAATCTGCAGGTCTTTCCAGATTTATTTTCTTCTTATTATATATGTTTTTAAAGCACTATGAATATTTTAACTTTGGACTTTCTGAAGCTTTGCTAAGAGTGGAAGGATTAGTAAAGTAGAAAGTTTATACAACATTGTATCCTTCTCCTATGGAGAACTGAAACTCTCAAAATCAGTAATGTTTGTAATAGGCACTCTGAGCAATAGTGAGACAGCATGTAAATCAATATCTTTCCATATAGATAAAATTGCTAAAAAGGCACTTAAACAGTGTTTTGAAGGGTTCCTAATCAAAAGTCTGTAATTAAACACAAGTAAAATATTACAATAAGGGGAAAAAATATGAGACATTTCTTTTTAAAACCCACTACCATAATATTTCGAGCACCCATAAAGAAAAAGAATATAGTGCTTATCCTGCCTTTCCTGTATAATATGAACCTGAATAACCAAAAATAGTTAATAAAGTGAAATTTCTTTTATAGAAGTATATTTCAGCTAATAAGCAAAAAACAGACAAACAAAAAAGCATAAAAGAGATTTGCAATGCCTGATGAAGTAATACATCTAGGCAATAATCACCATTCAATACTAATATCACAAACAGAGAGAAAAATAAAGGGGACAGATGAATATGATGCATTCAGAAAAATCCAAACTGTTCTTCAATGATGCAATTAAAAAAAAAAAAAAGCAAAATGCATGGGAGAAGGGAGGAGAGGGAGAGATGACAAGGGATCCTATTAATTAAAGGACCAACAGAGGACCCACAACTATTAATGAATTAATTAAGCAAAATAGATAAATAAGTAAGAAACAATAGGGAAATTGTGAACACTGACTAGTTATTTAATGATATTGAGGAACTATTTAGAAGTGACTATGGCTATGTTTAAAAAAATAAGACCCTTATTTATAGATCAATGATGTGATGTCTGAAATTTGCTTCACAATGATTCTAGGGGGAAGGAACAAATGAAACAAGATTAGTCACAAGTTAATCACTGTTGAAGATGCATGGGGATGGGGGATTCATTTTACTTGTCTCTTTAGTATATGGGTAAAATTTTCCACATTCAAATTTTAAAAGAAAAAGAGAATAAATAAATCAAAATAAATAAGCCAAAAGAAAAGAGGGCTAAGACAGGAAAAGTGTCAATGAATAAATAAGGCTCAGAAGGAAAAGAAGCAACCAGACGTTTCATCTGCTATGGTTCCCAATTCAAATTACTCTTGAGATTTAGTACTTGTTAATGTTAGTTTCTTATTTTTTATCATCTATCTCTAAAGGATAAGACAACTACAGTATAGAAAAATTATATAATAACAATTGATTCAGCTAGTGTACACAATTGTTCAAAAGAGATTAAATAAAGTACCAAACTAAGGAAACATAAAATAATAAACAAAAGCTTACAACAACAAGAATATAAGGTTCATTACAGCAGGGATTTTGTTTTGTTTCTTACTAGAACAGTGCCTGGCACCCAAGTGCTCAAAAAAAAAAAAAAAAAAAAATTGTGAAATAAATAAATAAATAAAACAAGAAACTAAGTTGATAATTATATGGTATTTGGTGAAGAAACTGAAAGTCAAGTGGCAATAAACTAATAAACTACTTTCCTAAGTGTAGCAGAAAAGTAGTTGTAAAAGCAGTCAATACTCCCACATACTTCCTTTTTCGCAGGTATTTCTGGTTTTGATAGCTGTATTCCAATGTCCCACCCGATCAGTATTTCCCAGATCAATTCATTTTAGACAAGAAGAGTAACAAAAGAAACTAATTTACTAGGCCCACATTAGATTCTTTTTGTTTATACTACATTACTTAACCAACACAACAATCCTCTAAAGTCATTATTATCTCTGTATTTAAAAGAAAGCAACAAACTTGGCCAGACTAAGTCAAGTAATACCATACTTTAACTCAGAGGAGTTTCCAATATCCTTTTCCACTCTACCATATTCATTTTCTAGGGGTAAACGCTCTAGAAAAAAATCCTCTGAAGAAACATGTAAGAATTTTATTTTCTCTCTGCTTCACGCATACTCCTTTTGGAAATGGATTAAATTCATTGAGACTAGATTGTGTTAAGGTTATTACTACCTCAAAATTCTTCAGTATGAAAGAGGATAGACAGCATTCAAACAAATCCTTCAAATTAAAAAAAAAAATTGTAATTACAGATTGGCAAACATCAATTCACAGGCTGTTTCAAGAATTACTGCTTCTGGGGAACCAAGGCAAGAGGACTGCCTAAGCCCGCAGGTTCGAGAACAGCCTGGGCAACATGATGAGACCTCATCTCTATTAGCCAGGCGTGGTAGCACACGCCTGTAGTTCCGGCTACTTGGAAGGCTAAGGCGGAAGGCTCACCAGAGCCCAGCAGGTAAACTCTGGGGTGGCCGTGAGTGTGCTACTGCACTCCAGCCTGGGCAAAGGAATGAGACTCCAACTCAAAAAAACAAAAAAACAAAAAACAGAATTACTGCTTCCAACAGCTCAAGAAATAAGGGCAGAGCTGCCTAGATACATTTAATGTAATTAAAATATTTAAACAATATTTATGGACTTAAGCTTTCAGATTTCAGAACAATTAAATTACCAAAAAAGCTAAACTCAGTTATTGACCACCTGGCATTGGTGATATACCATCATATATATACCATATAGTGAGATCTCTCTGTTAAGAGCTTTTTCCAACACTCCAAGAAAGTGAGATAAAACCAGATAAAAAAATCTTTGTTATTTGGATCTGAATCAATCCTTATTATTCAGTTCTATAATTATAAGTTGACAAAAATATAACTGATATAATTTTCATTTAATACAGATATTTATTACTCTTTTGTATAGACTTTGGCCCTAAAATATTCCCATCAAAAACTTAATTTGGTTTTACCTGAGGATGCTTGTAATAGTACAACTAATCCTGTAGGTCGGTCTTCAGAGGAGGGGCCACTCTGTCCACAAATAACACAGTCATATACTGCCTCAGAAACCTGTGGTTCTGCTGCGGTGATCTCCATAGGAATATCATTCTCAGGAGAATCTGAGGGAAAAAAAGTTACAACTCTTAATTCCTAAGGAGGCAAATCTTTCTTCAATGAAAATGTGGAGGAAAAAAATCGAGTTTAAATAATTTTTAGCTTTAGTAGCAATAAAGAATGTAGTAATAAAATTATCAGCCAAGTGTGTTAGCTTACACCTGTAATAATCCTAGCAGCTTGGGAGGCTAAGGTGGAAGGATCGCTTAAGGCCAGAAGTTTGAGACTAGCCTGGGCAATGCAGCAGGTTCCTGTCTCTACAAAAATTTTTTTAAAAATTAGCTGGCATGGTGGCTGGGCACAGTAGCAGTCCCAGCTACTCTGGAGGCTGGAGGGGGAGAATCACTTGCGCCCAGGAATTCAAGGCTGCAGCAAGCTATAATTGTGCCACTGCACTCCAGCCTGGGTGACAAGGCGAGATCCTGTTTCAAAAATACACATAGGTGGAAAAAGTTAGCTTACTCAAGTAAAATGTTTACTCAGAGTTAGACTAAAAAAAAAAAAAAATTTCAAAGACTTGCCATAATGAAAGATTTTAAATAACATATGGATAAATATACTTCTAATGGTGTATCATTCACATATAAAATTAATACCAAAAACACAGAGGCAAAGGCATTTGTATCAAAAAGATAAATTTTTAAAATAACAACTTAAGAAAATAAGGAAAATATTGTTTGTTAATGTTCTTTAAGGCACCTTTGAGGGGAAATTCACACTTACATGACAACTCTTTGAAAAATGTGGTAGTCATTTACTAAAGTATAAAAGAGGAAAAATGATTTCTTCCTTACTCCCAGTTCTAGTAATTTTTATCTCAGAAATAGCAATTATCAATATATGTTTATTATGTAGAAAACTCTTTTAGAGATGATCATATTATATATTAATAAGGCAAAACTATTATAGCAAATAATAATTCTCTGGTGATATTAATGTCATTAGCAGCAAAAAGTAAATGTTGAGGCAATAATGATTTGCAGATAAAGATATTTAAATTCATGAAGATCAGTGATGCTGCCAATGGTGATGAAAAAATGAGTAGAAGAGAGAGAGGGAAGACCAGGAAAGCATATGCTCTTTTTGAAATGTTTAAAAGATAGAGGCATATTTACTTAAGTGTGTAAAAATATATGTCACAAATAGAAAAAGAAGTCAAGTTTAGATATTTTAAAATAAGAATCCATGCAGATAACATACATTTAAATATATAAATATACATTTGATAGTTATTAAGAGTGACTGAGAGGAAAAGGAGCAGGAACCTAAAATAGAACTTTGGGTAATGCGTAGTATTGATGGAAATAAAAAGAGGCCAACAAAGAAATTGGCAAAAATTAAAAAAAAAAAAATTCAGTAGTACACCAATAGAATCAAACCAGAAAGCATAATGTCTATGAAAATAAGATTAGTAGGTCAAAGTGAAAAGATTTCAAAAGAAAAATACCAGAAGCCATTAAGAGTTGACATGAGATTACTTTAGATGTCAGTACAGAAAAGAAAAGATGTGTCTGTCTGCTCTCAAGTTCAAAGGAGGACACAGAAAGAAATACCTGACAGAGAATAATGAAATAATACTCTCATGCTAAATAATTCAATCTCATGTTAAGTGCCAGAGAAATATAATTTCATTAACCCTATTTCACACACAAAGTTAGTTTTCTTGTTTAAATTAAGTCTTGATACAACCAACCTGAAAACCTCAGGAAACCCTGATACCAAAACACATTATCAAAGAGGCAGAAAGGACTGACAATCTTCTATGATGATACAGTGCTGAAATAAAACAGATGACCTCTTTTTCATGTAGAGTACTTTTTATTTGAGTTTTGATTTTAATAATTACAGACACCAATGTCCTTTTTTTTCTTCAAGAAATTTAAAAAATCATGGTTTATTTCTTAAAAGAAGAGGAAAGGCACAGTGTTATATGTGTATTCTATAATGAATCAAAATGTTACTGATAAACTATTGTGGCAGAATGTGGCAAATGCTCAAATATATGTCTTGTATGATTGAGTGAATGAACGCAGAAACACAGAATAACTGCTTCGGGGTTAGCAGTTGGCTCCATGGCAATCACCTGGGATGATAGATTGTCTCCTACTAACCCTGTGGCAGAAAGGGGGCTGGTAGCAGTTAAAGGTATTTCCTTTTGAAAGTCAAGCAGCAAGCTTTAAAGACTCAACAGGCCAGTTTTGTTTGAAAAAGGCCAAATGGCCAGAGAATGATGGCTCTCATGGAAATGCAAAAGAAAGGGTACCTAATTCACAACTGCTGTCCTTATCAGTTACAGTCCCTGCTCGCCCTGCATTTCCTGGAGACCATTTGTTCTTTGAAAGATCTGACTTTTCTAAACACAACCTTGTAAATTCCAAAGAAAATGTGTAATCGCTCAACATGACCCCCTCCCTTACCTAAACAAAGGTATAAGACCCCTCTTCTCCCGTTATGGGGGGCTCGACCTGGAAGCGTTAGCCCATCAAGCCCACCAGCGTAATAAAGTTGCCACTTCCTATAATAGTCTCGGTGTCACAACCTCTCTATCTTCCCGCCACACTATGACTGATTCTATCATTCTGATAACCAATTTGGACATTTTACTAAAGATTTAGAAAGGATCTATGACCAAGTCAAATGCTTATATTTAAATATAATTACTGTTTCTCACCTATCCATAAAGATATGGAAAAATATAATTAAAAGCATCTATTCTGAAAGAAGTCAAGCCCCAAACAAGTACATACTGTATGTAAATGGTTAAATAAGAATTGGAAAAAATAATATACAGAGTTAGGAATAATGATACTGGTTACTCTTGGAAGAAGCAGTGGCAGAACTTATGAGACACTGGTAATGTTATGTTTCTCAATGTGGATGTTGGTTATATAGTTAGAATCCATTTGTAAAAACTCAAAGAGTTCTACATTTCTGATACATGTATTATGCTTCTATTTCAATAAAAAATTTTCATTAAAAGCCTATTCTAAATGAATAATATAATTGGACATATTCTATAATAAGTATTATAATACAGATACTTAATTCTGCCAACCACATTCACATATCAACATCTGCACATAACTCCCACATCCAAAAAAAAAGTCTAAAGGATGTGTCATGCAAATTGATGCAGAGATCACAGTGATTTCAAATCTAGGTAAACTAAAGGAAAAAAAGACACAAAAAGGAAAAAGTAATAGTCAAAGATAATAAATCAAATGTTATTAGAAACTACTCTAATAATGAAAATATTCTCGTTATTAAGTAACTCTGGAATTCTTAGGTTCTACTTTGACTTTCAATACAATTAAAATTAAGAGGGTTTCTATATAAAATGCATACTTGCTCTTTTAGAGCAAAAGTACCTACTTAAATTACCATAATTGATATCATCACAATAATAGCCAAAAAAAGATGAATAACTAAAGCAATAGTTAATTAATCTGCTTGGTTTTACATGAAAAGAATCTGAATTAAGCTGCTGATTCTTCTGAATACTATTTCACTTTGCAAAATGACTGCAAAATGGTCCCAATCTCCACTCCTCTCTGTAGCCATGTACTTTTTCTTTTCTTCTTTTTTTTTTTTAAGTTGGAGTCTCACCCTGTCACCCAGGCTAAAATGGGCAGTGGCACGCTCACGGCCACCTCAGCATCAACCTGCTGGGCTCAGACGATCCTTCCGCCTCAGCCTTCTAAGTAGCTGGAACTACAGGTGCCTGCTACCACACCCAGCTAATTTTTTTGACTTATTGTAGATATGAGGTCTCGCCAAGTTGCCCAGGCTGTTCTCAAACCCGTGGGCTCAGGCAATCCCTTTACTTCAGTCTCCCAAAGTACTGGGATTCCAGGCTTGAGCCACTGCGCCCGGCCAGTCATGTACTTTTCAATGTGACTGCAATTTCTCCTATCAAGAGAGTTTATTTCTACACTCCTTGAATATCACCTGGCCTTGGCTTGCTTTAACCAAGAGAATATGGCAAAAATAATAGTTGGTGACCAGAAGTGGGAACTCACACCTGTAATCCCAGCACTTTGGGAGGCAGAGGCAAGAGAATCGCTTGAGCCCAGGAGTTTGAGACCAGTTCAGGCAATACAGAGAGACCTCATCTCTACAAAAAAATCAAAAAGTTAGCTGGGTGTGGTGGCACACACTTGTAGTTCCAGCTATTCAGGAGATTGAGGCAGAAAGATCGCCTGAGCTCAGGAGGTTCAAGGTTGCACTGAGTTGTGCTCGTGCCACTGCACTCCAATCTGGGGGACAGAGTGCAACTCCAACTCATGAATGAATGAATGAATGAATGAATAAATGCCTTTCTAAGGCTTGGCCTAAAGTAATCTTGCATGGGTATTCTCTCTTGCTCTCACTCTCTCTCAAGTCTACTACCTCCAAGAGAGTAAGTCCAGATGGACTAGCCTGCTAGAGGAAGAGAAACCACATGGAACACAAATAAGTTGTCCCACAAGCTCAGCCTAGTCCCCTATTAATCAATCAGCAGAACACAGACCCATGAGCAAGCCCACAGGTCTGTGGATGATGAAATCAGCTAAGACTTATGCAGAAAAGTTTGGTCGAAATCAGAACCATCAAACTTCCCCATTGACTCATGAAAAGCAATTAGTGGTTGTTCCTTTAAATCACTAAATTTGGGGGTGGTTTGTTACACAATTGCTAACTGGTATAATGATTCTACCTGTAGGCTAATTGCAAGAGGTGATGAGTTGTGTAGAACCTGTGTGAAGCCTTATATATTAAGTGTGATAAATTATGTGAAATGTAATGAAACTATAACCTCATATATTAAGTATGCTGAAACTGTGTGCTGTGACCTCTCCCCTAAAACTTAGTAATTCTTGAAAACCCTGAAACAAACGCCCTACTTGGAAGCCCCAAGTGGCTATGTTAGATAAGTTAACCAGCTTTTTCTGCTTCTGTAACCCCCACTGGCAGTGTGTGAGTGTTGTGCGATAAGCCCCTTTCAAATTCTGGTGGGCTTTTCTCTGTTTGAATTGTGGCAGGCAAGCCCCTCTTCTGGCAGGCTTTGTGTTGTTCGAATTTGAATTATAACGGCCTTGTGAATTAGGTGGGCTTTTGCCTATTTAAGAAAGGTCCCTGACGCAGTGTGGGGCCCTCGCCTAGAGACCTGTGAGTCTGGTGGTAGCCCTGGTCAGTCGAACCTGGTTAATAAACCTCTCTCTTGGTAAACTGTGTGTCGGTGCCATGAATCAAACGCTCGGACCCCACATCAAATTATAATATGGAACTTTCCAAAATAATTGAAGTACTCTGCCTTACCAAGATATGAGTCACGAAAGCCAACATTTAAAGTGATAAAGGTGTTTCCATTCAGAGTATTTTCTAGTTTAAAAGATTAAAAAACCATTTTCCAAAAGGAGCATTTTATATATCTATTTACTTTACAATCATTAATTTAAGTATCATCAGAGTGAAAAGCTTCAGTATTCATGAATACTACAGTCTACTTCAAGAGTGTATATTGTTATATTAAATGTCTTTTTCCAATATTGGTTAAAATTACTTGAAGGCTATTTTCACACAAAATTAATCTTATCAACAATGAGTAAGAGTTCCCACTGCTCTGCATCCTCACAAAAAATTGGTAGTGTCAGATTTCTGAATTTCAGTCATAGTTATGTAGTGGTCTCTCAGTTGATCTTAGCCAAAAAGCTGAGAAACAATGTGTAGTGATATCTCATTGTTTTAATTTGCATTTCCCTAGTGACAAATGATGTTGAGCATCTTCTGACATCCTTATTTTCCATTCATGTAACTTCTTTACAAAGTATCTGTTCAGATCGTTTGTCCATTTTTTAAATTGGGTTATTTTCTTATTGTTGAGCTGTTTGTATATTTTGGATACCAATCCTTTATCAGATGTGTGTTTCACAATATTTTCTCCCAGTATGGCTCATTCTTTCATTCTCTTAACAGTACATTACCCTCTGGGGAATTGGTGGCCTATCGGAGTTAAACAGGTACACATCCTAGGGCTGGGCTGACATAATACCCCTCATCAGGGAAACAAAGCAGTAGCTGAGGCTGAGAAGCTCTGCCCGAGGCCAAACAACACTAGTACTCTGCTGCTTCCCTGGAGCTGGACAAGTCCCCTCAAGCCTGAGCTACTGAGACATCCTTTTCCACTGGATAGAGCTATTGTTGTGCTGCTCCAGGCCCTCCAGGGCCTAAATGGCAACTGTGTTCTGATATACTTGCTGCCATTGGACCTGGCCTCACAGAGTCTGGGATTCTGCTAAGGTCCACAACCCAGGTTCTAGAGTTACCACCACACAGTGCCTCATCTCCAGGGACCTGTCATTGAGCCCCACTGGCTCACATTCCTGAAGTACAGCTGTACCCTGCACCCTGAGCTCAAACCTCAGGAGCATCCCCTCTTCCTTACAGTCAGGCCAGGGCTGTGCCTTGTCCCCAGGAGTAGAACCACAGCTACAACCCGACCCTCTGAACTCAACCTACTAGGAGGTACCTAGCCACAGATCCTGGCTCTGTGGGCAACCCTACCACAGCAAGCAAACCTGCACCCCAAGATCCAGATGTAACAATAGGTTTGTGAAACCATGAGCTTATGCCTCACACCACAGCCACTCTGAGAACCTGCACCTGAAACCCAGGGCTGCTGTAGGTGTTTATAAGTCATGAGAGATCTGACGTCAAGAGTATTCCCCTTGGCTAAGTTTCCTCATTGTGAATAAAATGAGAATAGTAGAAGCCCAAGAGCCCTTGCAACCAAGAACACTAACAACCAAAGCCACCACCACCACAAACTTCTGCAGCCTAGGTCATTCAGACACACATAGTTATTATTGACACTAAATACAACCAGAGAAGCAGCATGGAGGCTATACCATTATACCTACCCAGAAGCAGTCACCACACCCTCCCCAATCAGCACACTAAGACCCAACTGCAGGTGAATGTCTTTCTCTACAGAAGGCACTCTAAAAAGTTTGGAAGAAGCAGTTGTTCCTCAAGATGCACAGATATCAATGCAGTGACAAAAGAAACATGAAAAAGCAAGAAAATGTGACACTACCAAATGAACTGTGATGGTTAATATTAGGTATCAACTTGACTGGAACAAAGGACACAGAAAACAGTAAAAAAACAATTAACAAAATGACAGGAGTAATGAATTAAATTCCCCACTTAAAATATATATACTGCCTGAACAGATTTAAAAACATGACCCAACTATACGATGCCTCCAAGAAATGCATTTCGCCAGTAAAGACATATAAACTGAAAGTGAGGAAATAAAAAAAAGATATTCCATGCAAATGAAAACCAAAAACAAACAGATAAAACAAACTTTAAGTCAAAACTGTACAAAGAGATAAAGAAGGTCATTATATAATGATAAAGGGATCAATTTACCAATAGGATTTTTTTTAACTGCAGATACAGATCCACAAGTCTAGTCTGGGGTCCCAATTTTAAACTTTTCTTCAGAGACAGGATCATATTCTGTTGCCCAGCCTGGAGTGCAGTGGTTATTTACAGGCATAATCATAGCATAATGCAGCTTTGAGCTCCTAATCTCAAGTGATCCTCCCATCTCAGCCTTCTGGGTAACAAGGATTACAGACACAAGGCCCTGCACTTGGTCAAGAGGATGTAATTCTAAGTATATACATGCCAAACACTGGAGCACCTGGATATATTAATATAATGCAAATATTACTGGACCTAAAGGGAAACATAGAAATATAGTACTAGGAGCTTCAACATTAGACAGATCATCAAGATTAAAAAAAAAAAAATCAACAAAAGAAACAATGAATTTAAAGTCTTGACAAATTTAAAAGAATTGAAATCATATCAATATATTTTCTAACCACTATGGAATATAACTAGAAATCAGTAGCAAGAGGTTGTATGATGACCACTTATACACCTAATCCTGAACTGTATTCCACATCTTTAAAATAAAAATAAATATTAAATTTTAAAAAATAACAAGAGGAACTTTCAAAACTATACAAATACATGGACATTTAAAAGTATGTTCCTGAACAATGGAGTCAAAGAAAAAATTAAGAAGAAAATACACTGACATTTAAAAACATGCTGCTCAACAATGGGTCAAAGAAAAAATTAAAAAGAAAATGTTAAAATTTCTTGAACAAATGAAATCAGAAACAACATACTTAAACCTATAGGACACAGCAAAATCAGAATTAAGAGGAAAAATTATAGCAATAAACGTCAACATCAAAAAAGTAGAAAGATTTCAAATAAACAACATACTAATGTATCTCAAGGAAATAGAAAGCAAGAACTAATCACACCCAAATTTAGTGAAAGGAAATAAATAATAAAGACATGAGAAGAAATAAAATTGAGAGTAAATAAAAATACAAGAGATCAACAAAATGAAAGGTTGTTTTTCTAAAAGACTCAAAATTTACAAACCATTAGCTAGACTAACCAAAAAAAAGAAAAGACTCAAATAAATAAAATCAGAAATGAATACCACAGAAATACAAAGAATCATGGGAGACGATTATGAACAACTATATGCCAACAAATTGAAAAACCTAACAAAAATGAGTGAATTCCTGGACACATACAATCTACAAAGATTGAACCAAGAAGAAATAAAAAACCTGAGCAGATCAATTATGAGTAACAAGACTGATCAGTAACAGAAAGTCTTTCAACAACAACAAAAAGCCCAGGACCATATGGCTTTACTGCTGAAGTCTACCAAACATTTAAAGAACAGATGCCAATTCTTCTCAAACTCTTCCAGAAAATTGAAAAGGAGTGAATTCTTCCAAATTCATTCTATGAGGCCAGCATTACCCTGATACCAAAACCAGACAAGGACACAATGAAAAAGAAAACAATGGACAATATCCCTGAAGAAAACAGATGCAAAGAATCCTCAGCAAAAGTCTAGAAAACTCCAAAACCATTCACCATGATCAAGTGGGATTTGTCCCAGGAATGCAAGGATAATTCAAAAAACACAAATCAATAAATGTGATGCATCGCAACAACATAATGAGGAAAAAAACACAGCATCACTTCAGAAGATGCAGGAAAAGCATTTGATAAAATTCAACTTTGCTTTATGATAACAATTCTGGGAAAACCAGATCTATATGCAGAAAAATGATGTTAGATTCTTCTCTCTCACCATACACACACCAAAAAAACAAATCAAAACTGATTAAAGACTTAAATGTAAAACCTAAAACGAGAAAACTACTGTAAGAAAACACTGGGGAAATTCCTTAGGACACTAGTCTGGGCAAAGATCTTTTGGGGGTAAGACCTCGAAAGTACAGGCAACAAAGGCAAAAATGAACAAATGGGATATTAAGCTAAATGGCTGCTGCACCACAAAGGAAATAACACAGTGAAGAGACAACCTGTTGAGGGCAAGGCATGGTGACTCACGCCTATAATCCCAGCACTTTGGGAGGCTGAGACAAAAGGATCACTTGAGCCCAAGATCAAGACCAGCCTGGGCAACATGGCAAGACCTCATCTCTACAAAAAAACCAAAAAATTAGCCAGGTGTGGTGGCACGCACCGGTAGTCCCAGCTACTCGGCAGGCTGAGGCAGAAGTATCACCTAAGCCCAGAAGGTCAAGGCTGAGGTGAGCCATGATCATGCCACTGCACTCCAGCCTGGGTGACAGAGTGAGACCCTGCCAAAAAGAAAAAAGAAAAGAAAAAGAGAACCTGTTGAATGGGAAAAAAATATTTTCAAACTATCCATCTGACAAGGGACTAATAACCAGAATCCATAAGGAATTTAAGCAATTCAATAACTGAAAAACAATACCATTAAAAAGTGGGCAAATGATCTGAATAAAAATTTCTCAAAAGAAGACATACAAATAGCCAACAGGCATGAAGATACGCTCAAAATCATTAATCCTCTGTGAAATGCAAATTAAAAACACAATGAGATATCATCTCACTATAGTTAAAAAAACAGTATCACAGATGCTGGCAAGAATGTGGAGAAAGGGAACACTAGTACACTACTGGTGGAAATGTAAATTAGTGTAACCACTATGGAAAACAGTATTGTGGTTCCTCAAAAACCTAAAAATAGATCTACCACATGATCCAGCAATCCCAGTGCTGAGTATGTAATGAAAAGAAATCAGTATAATAAAGAGATATCTGCATGTACATGTTTATTATTAGCACGGTAATAGTTAAGATATCCTAATTCTCCATCAATAGAAGAATAAAGAAAATGTGGTATATATACACAATGGAATATTAACCAGCAATAAAAAATAATAAAGTCCTGTCATTTGTAGCAACATGAATGAAACTGGAGATCATTATGTTAAGTGAAATAAGCCAGGCACAGAAAGACAAATATTATACATCTCCATTCACATGAGGCTAAAAAAAATGGATCTCATGGAGGTAGACGATAGAACGATGGTTACCAGAGGCAGAGAGAAACTAGAGAAAAGAGGATGAAAAGAGGTTGGTTAACAAGTACAAAAATACAGTTAGACATATAAAGAATCAGACATTTTAGCCTCTGAACAAGCATTATTGAAAATATACAAGAGCCAGGCATGATGGCATATGCCTGTAATCCCAGCTACTCAGAAAGCTGAGGTGGGAGGATAGCTTGAGCCCAGGAGTTCAAATCCAGCCTAGGCAACACAGTGAGACTCCATCTCTTAAAAATAAATAAATAAAAAGAATATACTTGAGGCTGCACTCCAATAAAACAAGACTTTTAAAACAACATAATATGGAAAACCCTAGACCAACCCTACAAGGGGAAAATCCTAAGGTAAAAGTTGTATAGCACACCTAGAGAGCAAATAGATCAGATTAGAAAAGAATTCCATGCAAAAGACAGTATGATTGAGTGGGTAGAATAATAGAGATCTCATAAAGGCACAATCATTCTCACCACAATAAAATTTTTAAAATAAAATATTTTTTTAATTGGAAACTTCAGGGAAAACAAAAGGCAATATAAAAAAGCTATGGCCCAAATAGAAAAAAATAAAAGATAGCATGTGTTTTAGCACTGAAGAGACTGTAAGAAAAGAGGCTCTGTACCAAAGTTAGTCTCCTTAAAGAGGTCCAAGAGTCAGGCACAGGAGTCAAAAACAGTAAATGGAATCTAGCACAGCTTAGTCCTGTACCAACAGCATTCACAAAGTCAAACTAATACAAATATTCTTCATCGCTTTTAAGAGTCAACATTCAGATTGAAGACTTTACTGTAAATGCAAAACAAAATGTTCAGCAACTTTGACAATTTAAAAGTAAACATAGCATCATCAAATGGCTGTTAAAAAATAAAATAAAAGTAAACAAATAGCTGATTAAAGGCAGGTGGCAGAAAAGGAAAGGAAAAATGAAAGGAAGGGTAAGGGTGTTTATCAATTCATTTTATATGAAGGGGTTTCAAGATACTGACTACTGTAGATAGATCAGTAATAGGTATTATAATTATATTAACTGGAACCAGAAGTATTTCAGATTATAGATTTTTTCAGATTTTGGAATATCTGCATATATATAATCATACATCTTGGGATGGGACCCAAGTCTAAACACAAAATTTATTTATGTTTTATATACACCATATACCTTATGGTGATTTTATACAATATTTTAGTAAATTTTGTGAATGGAACAAAGTTTTGACTGTGTTTTGACTGCAACCCATCACAAGAGGTCAGGTGTGAAACTTTCCACTTGTGGCATCATGTCAGCGCTCAAAAAGTTTTGGATTTCGGAGCATTTTGGATTTCAGATTTTTAGATTAGGGATGATCAACCTATATTCTTTCCATCAAATTTATATATTGTAGCCGGGCTCGGTGGCTCAGCCTGTAATCCCGCGCCTTGGGAGGCTGTGGTGAGTGAATTGCTTGAGCCCGTGGGTTCGAGACCCGCCTGGGCAACTTGGTGAGACCTCATCTCTACAATAAATCAAAAAATTAGCCGGGCGTGGTAGCGCGCGCCTGTAGTTACAGCTACTTGAAAGGCTGAGGCGGAAGGATCGCCGGAGCCCAGCAGGTCGAGGCTGCGGTGGCCAGGAGAGGCCACTGCACTCCAGTCTGGGCGACAGAGTGAGACTCCAACTCAAAAAAAAAAAAAATTTATATATTGAACATTAACTACAGTGCTGATGGTTTAGAAGACATTAGGCTAAATACAGACTGATCCCTTCGCCACACTTCTTCTGGATGTGGGTTATAAGTGTTTATGTGCACAAAAAATACATGACAATTCACATGCACACTTGAATGAGCACATGTATGTGTTTTAACTAAATCTATGACTTTAGCTTATTCTTCCAGCAACTCTGTCTAAAAGCTAAAAAAAAAAAGTTGGCTGGAATGCAAGAGATAGTTAGGGAAGGGAATATTGTGGTTTACTTAAGACTGAGATTTAATCCATTTTTTCAATGTGTATAAAAAGCTACTCAGCAATCTACTATCATATAAGAGCATGGCATCCCCTCTATATAAATCCTAATGCCAAACCTAATGGAAATTAGAAGTATACCTGATGTTAAGAAATACTGGAGGGGTGGCAGAAAGAAGAGGCACTAAAAGTATTTGAAAACTATTTTAAGGCTCTTAGGATAATTCACAGGAAAAGATCAAAATAAGTAAATGTATGTTGATAGACCTCACAAGTCTAAGAAACAGTTTAACAGGAGAGAACTGAGGGCATATACTGACTGTACTGCTATCATCAATAGCTACCCATCAAAGACTAAATAAAAGCTAGAAATCATCAGCGTACAATGTTTAAAACTAGTGAAAGACTGAACTAGACCATCACACTGAGGCAATAACTATGAGAGTTCTAAACTAATAAATTTTGACTTACCAACATCCATGGCAGTTTCCATGAAGCTTTTCTGTCGTGAAGCAAACTCGGCAAGCAATTTCTGCTGCCTCTCTCTAGCCTTTTGTCGCCTAGATTAAACAGAAATAAAGTTGTAAGTGCCAGGAGTGCTTAAGACCTATCTACAATATTTCAGAAGTATATAATGTATGAAAAGCTCCAAGCACACAACTGAGAACAATCTATTTTCTATATTAGGTGTTAAATTCAATGTAAGATTTGATTATCCTTAACAGTATTCTACTCCTTTAAAAAGATTTCAAACTCACCGATTTAATAGGTAAAAATAAAAGCCAAGGTTTACTTTAAAATAATAACTAAAGTAGATAAAATATTTGAATTTCCAACAACATAAGTTCCTAAGTATATCTCAGATGGTAGCAAGAGCAAGAGGAGTGTTCTTTAGCAAGGGACTAAAAATTTAACCCCAGGCACAAATAATAGTACATTTATTGCTAGAAGAAGCTATGATGTTTAGATATAGACACAATCTAAAAGATAAGAATAATCAGATTTATTGTTATCCTAAGAACAGACCTCTCCTAGTAGAGAATGAAAAGAAGCCAATAAGTTTTCTAATTTCTACTAGGAGATATTTCAAGTTTAGTATTTTTTTTAATGAAGCAAGAGAATGTGAAAAGTCTCTAACACAGCATACAGAATAAAACTATATCCCAAATCTAAGCATACACACTCTCTTAGATTAATTCACATTATATTTATTATTTATCCCTTATCTACTTCCAAAGAATATTTTAAGACTGGTTGTCAAAAAAAAAAAAATCCACCAATACAATAGTACCATGACATAAGAATAAGAAGATAAAAGTAAACTATGGAAGAAAGGAAACAGATTTCCCCAGATTATATGATGCTAACAATACTAGTGAGCATAAAATTTTACTCCCAGTAAGGGAAGGTTAAAACAGTAATTCAAACAATAAGGGAGGAAGAGGAAGAAAAAAAGGTTAAAAGCTAAATTATACATAAGCTCATTAGGAGAGACAAACTTTTTACCCAAACAAAACTGATGATGATAGCCCACGACATGAAAACATAATGGACAGAGCATGGTACAGCAGTTTCTTTTAATGACTATTATATCTATACACTATAAAAATCAAAGCATTATGTTAAACTGGCAGGTTATGCAATCATTTCTAAGTGAAACCTAATAGTATTTTTCTATTAATCTGAAATAATATGAGGACATAGCACACCGAATTAGAAAATAGAGTATTAACAGTAATTTTTAGATTATTCACTCATCAGCTCCTATCCAATCAGTGTGGATAATCAGGAACAACTATAAAGTCAAATTTTGTGATCTACCTTACCATAAGAAGATACATATTTTTGCCAATAATATTCAAAAGATTTTTAACATTCCTTTTCCAACATTTGTAGATAATTTAGAAATCTACCAAAGAAAACTTGTCTAATTATTTTATAACCACTAACCACCATTTTATGTTGTTTTTGAGCCAAAATATTATTATCCAAGTTGATCACTCACCTTATTCATCAAACTTAACTCTCAATGACATTGGACATTTCAAAAAATTAAATCTACCTCTCCCCTCTCTTCCCTTCCTGAACATGAATGGTAACAACAGTGTCCTAGCACAGGGTGGACACGAACAATGTGGTACAGGAGGACATTTGTATGGTAAAAGAGTACAAGAAACTGGCTTTATATAAGGGAAATCGGTTTCATATTATATGTTGAGGATTATGGATGCCAAGTATCTCACTATAGGAGTAAAGAGTTGTAAATATGGAAAAGAAAACAAGAATGATTCCTATGGAGTTAGACTAGAATTGGAAGCATCAGGGTGAACTCAGTTTTCAGTATACAAACATAGACATAAAAATAAAGTTTCTCCCTATTCCCAAAACAAAGAAAGGCTCACCAAGAAACACAACACATATAAGTTTTCCTAACTCTGTCTACTCAGAGGGCCTGAAAACAGCTATACCTCTTTAGAATAAGCACATAGATTGTGGTTTCTAAATACCATTCTCTAACAAAAGCTATGAGACTTCTTGTAGAAATGGGTGACTCTAACTATAAGAGATGAGCCTGGAACATCTTATTGACTCAGAAAATAAGAATATGCTCAAAGAATGATGGGGATACATCGGACACAGGAATCAGTTCAAAGAGACTCCTACTGGCCAAACTTGAATAGTGTGAGAATCAAAATGAATAACGAGCATTCAAATAACTCATAAAATAAAATAGGAACCCAAGAGTCCATACTGATAAAAATAAACAAATATATTTAAAGTTTTTATAGATTGGAATATTACTGCATCTCAAAGTACGTCTCCACAAATTACGTTTTAATTATAAAGGGGGAAAAAAGGTAACTTGACAGTGAAGAAGTCTGACAGACACCCTCATAATCAAGCGATCAAAGTTAATCATCAGTGATGAACCAAACTGGAATCATGTGACATCTCATGGGATGCTATGAAAAGTAAGCAGGAACACTTCACTGATATTCCTGTCAAAGATTCATAACCTGAATCTAACCATAAAGGAATGGCAGACAAACCCAAGGTGAAGGTAATGCTACAATGTTACTATTGCTCTGTAATCTTCAAAAGTGTCAAGGTCATGAAAATAAAGGAAAGATTGAAGAAACTATTCCATACTGAAGGAAACCAAAGAAACGTAAAAATAAAATGCAATGGTGATTAGGAACAGAATCTTTTCACTATAAGAAACAAAACTGGGATAACTGTCAAAACTTAGGATGTAAGAATTCAATCATACTTAAATACAATACTGATTTCCTAAGTTTGAAAGTTGGGAGTACAAAAAGCTTCCTGAGCCATTTCTGTAAGTTTAACACTGCTTCAAAATAAAAAGCTTTTAAATATTAATCTTATCCTTAAAGGACAAATATTTGCCACAATAGAAGAAATGGAACCAAACAAAAATGTGTGCTACATGTTTGGAGCATTCTAAGAGACCTTCAAAAGTGCTATGAGTCAATAACAGCATTGATAGAATACATGTTTGGCCTCCTATATCACTGCTTGGTAAATTTAAGTTTTGGCATGCTTCTTAAACAATGCCATGCTACAGCTCACTTTTGAACACGTATATTTACAACTAGACTAAATATGTCCATAAAAGTATCTTTTAAATAACATATCTATACATCAAACATAAGAAAACCTCAAATGTAACTGACACATGCATTTCTATACCAGCTTTCTATAATAACCAGAAATAAAATGTCATTGTCAATTTTTTCTTAATCTAAGTTATTCCTTTTCTAAAATTAGATGTAAATATAAATAAAGATCATTAACAAATGGCATAAGCAAGTTCTGGAAGATTCAGTACAACCTAAAAATTTTCCATTATCACCCCAGAGGTAAAGACACTGAAGTTACTACAACCATCTAATGTTTCCTGTTTTCTATGAAGCTAATCTATTACGAAAGTGATGTCAAGTTTGTCCATAGGTGAGGTACCTGGAAATTGATCCTCATTAAGTGTTTATAAGCTTTCTTCCTTTATTATGAAACTTAATCCAAACCAGAAGAAAGATACATATGAGAAGCACAATGAGATTCAAATAGATTTATCTCAATTCTTAGCTGTCTGCTACAAAATTAATTTCAAGTCTTGCGCATACCATCACTGCTCAAGAGAAAAAAAAACCTATCATAAGGAAAGTCTTTAACATTTCTAGAATATTATTTATTACAAGAGTATTCGGGTCTTGTAAATATATCATCTTGGCTGGGCACAATGGCTCATGCCTATAATCCCAGTAATTTGGGAAACCAAGGCAGGAAAATTGCTTGAGCCCAGTAGTTCAAAACCAGTCTAGGCAGCACGGCAAGACCTTGTCTCAAAAAAAAAAAAATCAAAGAATTAGACAGGTGTAGTGGTACGTGCCTATAGTCCCAGCTACTCGGGAGGCTGAGGCAGGAGGATCACTCCATTCCAGGAGTTTGAGGTGGCAATGAGCCATGACATGCCACTGCACTCCAGCCTGAGTGACAGAGGAAAACTCTTACTCAATTAAAAAATATGGCATCTATGTCCTCCAGTACCACATCTATTATTACTAATAATTTTTAAAAATCCTTAATCAAATAAAATAGACTTTGATTTGCTAAACATTTACTTTCCTTAGGAGAAAATAAAGGATACACTATTATATAACCAGAAGAAAAGATCTTTTAGAAGAAGTTACCAAAAATAAAAATCTTACCTCATTTTCAATCATCTAATTTTATCAGATGTATCAAATTCTAGGCTGTTACTAATTCAAATTTAATGAGCCATTATCTAAATTATGTGATTTCTTTATAATTCCTATTTGTAAAGTACTAAGAAAAAAAACAGGAACAACCCTCCTAAATTCTCAAGTTTTCTGTAACAAACTTTTACTTATATCAGAGATGAAGTACAACTATGTATGTGACTAAAATTGCCCCTGATGCAGTTACCAAAGAACGACCTCCTAACTAACAAATCAAATAGGATGGCCCATCTTTTCTGAACTCTGTAGCACTTAACAATGTTGATAAGATTCTTCCTTTCTGAATGTCCTCTTCTTGTGCCTCCTCTAATGCCACTCACCCTGGTTTTCCTCCTACGCCTCACTAGCCATCCCTTTTCAGTCACCTCTGTAGCAACTCCTTCCTCAGTGGTCCCCTTTAATGGTTTTTTCTTGAGGTCTATATTCACTCTTCTTATCTTCTTACTATACACACTTTTCCACATACAAGTATGCCTTTACTACCTACATACTCAACTCTGTAGCTCTACAAATTCTCCCTTAACTCTTGAACCCTATATCTGATATCTTCACTTGGATGTCCTCCTTAAACTCAGTAATGTCCAGAACCGAACATATCTATTTTACTACTAAGCCTGCGCCCCCTCTAACAGTCCCTTATCTTGGTAAAAGGTAACATCATTCAATTCAGAAGTATGGGAATCATTCACTTCTCTCTCATCTCCCACAACAAATTGATCACCAAGTCTAATAACTTGTACCTACTAGATATCCATATGCATCCCCTCCTCTTTATTATTATCACTTAGTGTAGACCCTCACCACAACTACCACCGCTAGATTCCTAACTAGCTTGATCTCCTTATTTCCAGTATTACCCTACTCTAATCCAGTTGCATGTAATTACATTGTATATTATTTCCCTACTATAAATCCATCAATGGCGCCCCGTAAACATTCATACACTAAGTGCTAGTTAAATAGTATGCGGTTACCTTCTTAACCTTATGACCTGTTACTCCCTAACATCTTGTGCACCTAACACAGTATCTGTTACACTATGTTAACACTACTAACAACTATCCATTTACCAGTCTGTCTCCCCACTACAGTATCAATTCCTCAAGGTCAGGAAGCACTGGACTCAGCTGTCTACAGAAGTTCCTAGTTGACACCCGATAAATGAGAAATAGATCAACAGAGTAAGAACCACCTTAAGCTGGCTTCCACTGATCATACAACCCATAACTGCCTATATTAAGATGAAAATACTCAAGAGAGCACCTCTAAAGTACTTCAAACTATTAAATGAAGTGTTACTCATTCTGCTTACAACAGTAGTCCAGATAACAATGTGCTGACATGTTTTTACCTATGTTGAAGAGACTGAGATGATAAAAGTTCAGGGTTCTTAATTTAAGATAATATTGAGGTGGTCCCTTTGTACTCTCCATAAGAAGAAGTGTGTATCCTTCCCATATAATTGTTGCTTTGGTAGACATCCTGGGTCTTTTAGCCTTATGTACACTCTTTAGAAGGTATGCTCTTTTTTTCCCACAAAACCTTTTTAATTAATACTTTTCATAACATAACAGACAATGCAATTAGAAAAAAAAAAATCAACATTTCAAATAATATTTTTAAGCTAAAATATAGTAAGAGTACATGAACTTTCAGAAAAATAAACCCATTCATAACAATCTAAATATTTAAGCTGAAATAACAGAATCTTTAAAACAATGAGAATTAGTTAATGGAATAAAAAATTAGAATACTTATGATCATCTTATTATTTTAGAAATGATTGTATTGATCTTGGAATGATAGATGCCTCTTCTATTTATAAAGATATTGATAGCTGCAGCTATTCCTAACTTTTTGCAGAAGAGTCAGACTCACAGGACAAGAAGATATTTCATAGATGGCTCATCCTGCTTTTAGAAGTTTAAGGTGTGTGTGTGTGTGCATGTGCACACATGTGTGTGTGGTGTGTGTTGTGATAGTTTTATTCCAGAAGGGTACTATTGCCAGAATCCTTTAGCTTAGAATGAAGCTGTTTTCTTTTATAACTGAACCAAGACCAAACTAATGAGATTTTCTTTTAAACAGGTGAAGCAATAACCATCACATGTCTTTTCTATTACTACTGGTTTTACAGAATTGCCTTAGAAAAGTGGATACAGAGAGGCAAGATATGGGCTTCTGAATTATTTATTGGTGGTTACCTTTTCAGCACATGAAAAATATTTAGGATGTCAACATGGTGCCTAGAATATTTTAGGAAAAATTATTCCTAGAGGAATTTTGTTATATAATTGTAAGATAGCCTCCAAAAAAATTATTTTGGTCATTTGATAAGATAATTAAACACTTGCTTGTGATATTGGAAAAGAAATTATGTTTTTCTTGGTATGCTTTTTTAATAGACACTGAACACTTTCCAAAAATTTGACATTATGCTGAGCTTCAATCTCTCAAGATTCACCTTGTCATATATATGATAGCAGGGTAGGTGGTGCTGACAAGGCTTTTGGGAAACAGTTGGTGACAATGCATAGTAACACAACTCTTCTGGCAAGCAAGGTACCACGCAATAAAAGAACCATACCATGTTAATAGTCCTTGACCCACAAATCCCACTTAATATCATAAGCAACATTTATCTTGAGATAAAAACTATCATCCCAAGAAAGAAAGTCAAAAGATGGGAAAAAATGGTTTATAAATATTATAATTTAACAACAAATCACAGAAGCAACCTAAAGATTCAAAAACTAGTGGTATAAGTTAGTTAGAATGTGTCTTAAAAAACCATTTTTTACAATAAGCAATTGTATATTGATAAAAGATTAGAAAAGTCCAAAATGAACTAAAGCAGTTGGATTTTATTTTGAGAAATATTTAATATATATACATATAATATATAACATTGCAAAGTTACATGTTATATATTTATGTTATAAATGTATATAATATATATTATAAATATATTTTGAGTCTGAGTCTCACCCTGTCACCCAGGTTGGAGTACAGTGGCATGATCACAACAATCACGGCTCACAGCAGCCTCAACCTCCTGGACTCAGGTGATCCTTTCACTTCAGCATCCCAAGTAGCTGGCACTACAGGAGCGCAACATCACACCCGGCTAACTTTTTCAATTTTTTGTAGAGATGAGGTTTTGCCATGTTGCCCAGGTTGGTCTTGAATTCCTGGGTTCAAGCAGTCCACCCACCTCGTTCTCCCAAAGTGCTGGGATTACAGGTATGGGCCACCATGCCTGGCCTTAAAATGTTTTTAAAAATTTGTTCTATTCTCATTTAAAGTTGAGTTGATAATCGTTTTTGAGAAGAGCAAGAGAATTACTAGACCCCCTACTGCAATAACAGTAGTGGCAATAAGCTTAAGTTAGTAATTTAATGTTGAGTAAGAACGTCTCATCTTCTCTCCCACAATGAACTCGGTCGATCACATGTACAAGCACTGACTATGCTCCATTTCATCTTACAAACTAATCATCTGTGACTATTGCTGCTAAACATCCAGGTGATTCGCTTCAAATGACCAAAAGGGAGAAAATACCAAATCTTCAACTATACCTCACGTTTAAAACATTAAAAATAAGAATTACCTTTCTTCTTTGTCCAGTGTTTTCTTCTCTGCTGCAGTAATTTTTTTAGGTGGTACAGGAGGGGTCACTTTTCTACATATCTCTTCAATGATGCGTTTATTCATTCTGCTTTGCAATGCAGCTTTTAGTAAAATTCGTTCTACTGCAGTTATACCATCTCCATGACTGTATTTAGGAATTTCTGGTTGGATTAAAATTTCTATGTCATCAAGCCAAGGAGGATAGTAGGAGTTTTGTTTTCCTGAGAGTTTGTGGTGAAGTTTAATTAGCAAAGACAATATGCTTTCTTTAATTTCCAAAATGGCTGTAGTTAACTGTGGAGCTGAACCAGGAGCAGACCATTTATTTGAAGTTTTGGGACGAACCACCTGATTTGCTTCACTGCTACTGCGATTGATGATCTCCTGAAATTTCTTTCTACGCTCTGCTACTAAACTGAAAACTTGAGCTGTACCAGAATTCTACCATTAAAAAAGAGAAAGAAAGAAAAATCAAGAGAAGTCATTCAGCATCAATTTAGAAGACATTAGTACTACATTTTCTAAAGGGAATGCTCAAAGTTTCATCCAAAGGTTTATTCAATAGATTTGCTCTTTAAATAAATCTGTCCCTTCACTGCTCTCGCTCAAATATACTAAATATCATTAAATCTGAAATAGAATGAGGAGGAGATTATCAGCAATAACACCTTTCTCAACCTCCAACTCTCTACCAGAGACAACAGATAAAGCTTAAGTAGTATCTACAGCTATATTAAAGAAAAATCATAAGCTAAATTCCTCATCAATTTAAAGGAAAAGAAGTTGTCCTGTTAAACATTCATCAATAATACTATATCCTTTACTAACTTCTGGAAGACTACTATAGAATGTGTCTCAATAAATTAATTATAAATTAATTTTTTTAATTTTCTAAGTTAATGAAACTGAACTGGTAATCAATTTCATTTTTAAGGAACCTTGAAAATTACTTCTGGCTCATGCCTATAATCCCAGCACTTTGGGAGACAGAGGGGAGGAGGATTGCCTGAGCCCAGGGGTTAGAGACCAGCTTGAGCAACTTGGCGAGACCGCATCTCTATGATCAAGAAATTAGCTGGGTGTGGTGGCGCATGCCTGTAGTCCCAGCTACTTGGAAGGCTGAGGCAGAAGGATCGCCTGAGCCCTGCAGGTCAAGGCTGCAATAGCTATAATTGTGCCATTGTGTTTCAGCCTAGGCAACAGAGTAAGACTCCAACTCGAAAAAACAAAAAAAAAAGAAAGAAAGAAAATTACTTCTAGCATAAATCTTTAAAGTTACTAAAGTAAAATATAAGGATGAAAAATCAAATTGATCTGTTTCATAGTTTAATATCACTGTGATTTGTTACTTGAACAGACTTTTTTCAACTAAGTATTTTCTCAGCGTATCTGCTTAATAGCTCTTTTGCTAAAGCAGTCAAACTGCATTAGGGCTCTTAGAAATCATCTTTTAATTAAGATATGAGTAAGCTTAATGGATTTCATTCATTTTTTTAAAGCAAGTACAGAAAGGGTGCTCCAAAATCAGTTGAGCTTTTATGAGTCAAATTAAAGTAAACACTATTTTTTAACATCCAAGCTGTACTCTCCCAGCATTAGAGGCAAAAGCCTCTTATTGAGGTTCCAATATTTTAATTAAAACCCTTTACAGTGTTCATAGCAAAAATATGTTGTCAAAGACAAAGACAGCTTCTACAAACAGACTCTATTATAAGAAATGTCTCAAGTCAATGTACTCAACTCACAAAAATCTAGGTTGTAGAGACTAGAATTGCTTAAGTTTAGTTACTTGGCATATTATTTCAAGGTTTTTCACTTCTGTTGTGCAACCTACATGCAATGAGAGCTGATTTTCAAAAGGAGTCTAAACATATGACATATAGAGTTTAAGACTTTTATGAGCTTATTTATCAAAATTAATTGCCATAGATGCAAAAAAAAAGTTATTTGTAAATAAGCATGCTGCCAGCAGTTAAATTTATTTTGATTTAGAAAATATCCAAGCCATTTTTAAGATGTTAGTAATATAGCTGCAATGCTAACTGTAAACAGACCAAAATATGCTGCCTATAATTGGTCCAAAATATTTCTAACACTAATAAGAAAAGACACTATTAAATACTCAGTATTATTTTTAAGTTCAATAATGACTTTTCTTTAATATTAAGCTTAAGTCACTTTATAAAAATAAATACATTTTTAAAAGTTTATACCACACTAATTAAGCACACATACACACACAAATACAAGTTTTTTTGTCCCCATTTCCAGTTAAAGTCATGTTACTAGTTAATGCAAATATCATACACATCTACCTCTCTTTGAAGAACTTTAGGCCGTCTTGAACTCTGGTAGGTTAAAGGAAAAAGACTGGTAAGGCAGAAATTGCTTAGATATATCAAAAGAAATAAAGACAATTTAGAGTTATCTATAACCACATTTTTTTTTCTTTTGGGTATCATAGGATGACATAAATGATACATCCCAACATAACATAAAATTTTCTTTTGTTTTCTTTCTCACTTTACACTTACTTGTAAAGAACCCAAGCTATCAGAGCTAGTGCTTGCAGGTGAGTCTCTCTTCACTTCAGGAGCAGTCTCTGGAACTCTCACTCTAACATAGTTTATAAAGTGCCGCATATTTGACACTAAGTTGCTGCCAGGAAACCAACTGTCATGACAACGTTCTGGTCCACCCACTGATGCCTAAAACATAAATATAATGAATATCAAACTTTACCACATCAGGTCTAAGGTACAATGGATATGTAACAAACCGAAAACATAATCCACTGCCCATTATAATTCTGAATCTTGTATAGTCCATCCATATTATAAAGTGATTAAACTTTAATTAAATTTTAATTTTAGGCCGGGCTCGGTGGCTCAGCCTGTAATCCCGCGCCTTTGGGAGGTCGAGGTGAGTGAATTGCCTGAGCCTGCAGGTTTGAGACCCGCCAGGGCAACTTGGCGAGACCTCATCTCTACAACAAAATCAAAAAATTAGCTGGGCGTGGTAGCGCGCGCCTGTAGTTCCAGCTACTTGGAAGGCTGAGGCGGAAGGATCGCCGGAGCCCAGCAGGTCAAGGCTGC
>CAUYQG010029240.1:0-19806 GCA_963574415.1 Tarsius wallacei
ACATATACACAAGGAAATACTATGCAGCCATAAAAAAAGACAGGCATAGACTTCGCAGCAACTTGGATAGATTTAGAGTTGATCATACTCAGTGATCTATCACAGAGACAAGGAACAGAGGACCATATGTTCTCACTCATACTCAGACCTTGAACAATTTCCACAATACTATAAGAAAGAGATTGGCAATAGTGGGAAACTGCCAGGGGAGGGAGGGGCATACTTCATCAACAAGAGTGCCTGCATAATCAACATTTGTATACCCAACCCTGAATTGTACCCCACATCTTTATAATAAAAATAAATAATAAATAAAATAAAATAAAATATGAAAATCAGTAAACAGTAAAAAAAAAAAAAAGAAGTGAGATCTCTTCTTTTCCAGATCAACAAAAATCCTAATTAGTTTGCTTTTTCTAGTCTACTTTAAAAAAAATTGTTTTTATATTGTATCATTTATTGATTCTTCATTTTCATTTGCTTTCTCTTTACCAAAATACTCTGGGCAGAGGAAGCTTGCCATATGTTTTATGAATTAACCAATAATCTCATTCATCAGAACCCTTGTTTGTTCATTGCACTCAATCTTCCTGAACCCATTAGGGCAGGACTAAGAGAATAATAAACACCAACCTCAATTATGCACCTTGACCCTGCCACCCTCTCTTTTCTGATAGGTTAGTGGCAAAAGGTTGTTTAAATTTTTTTTTATGTCTTTACCATGACCGAGGGCTCTCATTCATGATCAAGTTGGGAAGTTTTACATTCATGAAAAGAAACTGAAACTTCTCCACCAGCTATTCAAACCAATTATCCCTAGGAGGAAGTGTGATAGGCCTTTAAATGGATGACTGCACCGCAGCTAACAGCTGGAAAAAAGGATGCTTCAAGCAGACAAAGGAAAACAGCAACCAAGGGGACTTTAACCTGGGAGCTTACAAGAAAGAGGCAAAAATGCTGGAGAGACTCACAAGTCCAGGAACCAATGACTAAAATGATGAAGGAGTTCCAGTCACCTCAAGAAGAGGCAGGAGCTACCATCAGAGAGGTCTGAAGGGCTTGGTACCAGCCTGGGCAAGTAGACAGACAGATGCCCAGGGATCCTCCCTGAACCCAGGCCACTCCCACAAGCTGCTGCAAACCCTGGCTTGCCACACAGAGGAACGTGCAAAAGGGAGGAAAGCCAGCCTGGCTGTGAACCTGCAGCATGACCATCTCCAACCGATGCCCTGGAAGGAGCCTGAGATACCCCTGGGTGGTGCTCATACTATCCCTGTGGCCTTTTGAACTGGAACGGGGTGACCTGCATGCATAAGAGCCCCTCTGCTGTGAAAGTCCTTCCTTGTTTTGCTCTGCTGAATTACCCTAAATGCTTTTGACTTCGAAAAAAATCTCTTCACAAAATGCGTTCTATGTTAAGGAACTCTTGTTTGAGAGCTACTCAATTGGGGTGGTTCTTTAGTTGAAACTGCACACGATGATCCAAGTTTTCCCCTTTTCTCCAAAGAAAGAAAGAATGAAAGAAAGAAAGAGGCCTGAGACTGAGGCTGATGAAGGGAAGTGCAGAGTCAGTCTTGCAGACCAACAGGGACAGTCCTGCCCTCATCTGGGACTAAGGGGTCAGGCTTAGCACATGACCATGGTTTCTGCCCAGGGGTGCTGACCAGAAATGCTAATATGTCTTTTAAAAGGCTCAGCCTGTCATCCCCGCACTTTGGGAGGCCAAGGCGAGAGGGCTGCCTGAGCCCACGGTTGGAGACCAGCCTGGGCAACTTGGTGAGACCTCATCTCTACAATAAATCACAAAAACTAGCTGGACGTGGTGGTGTGTGTCTGTAGTTCCAGCTACTTGGGAGGTTGAGGCGAGAGGATAGCCTAAGTCCAGTGGGTCAAGACTGCAGTGGCCGTGAGCATGGCTGCACTTCAGCCTGGGTGACAAGAGTGAGACTCCAACTCAAAAAAAAAAAAAAAAAGACTCAGCAAAGAATTTCTTAAAAAAAAAGGGGAAGGAAAAATGTCCTTCTATCAAAAGGCATTCCCTTTTTTGCCCACGTCTGTTTTCTTCCGCTGTAACAGAAGACCACAGACTGGGTAATTTATAAAGAAAAGAGAGGTATTTAGTCCACGACTCTGGAAGGTGGAAAGTCCACAATCATGCATTGGGTGCTGACAAGGGTCATTCCATGATGAAAAGATGAAGGTGGAAGAATAAGCCAGCGTGTGAAACCCAGAAAAAGGGGCAAGACTTCCATGATTGCGCTCCTGCGATTAACCCATTCACGAGAGAAGAGTCCTCATGACCTAAGCACCTATTGACGATTCCATCCCTTTGTGTCTTATTCTATCTTATTTTTATTATAGAGATGTGGGGTACAGGTGAGGATTAAACGACCTAAGTAGGCTGCAGGCAGGTGAAGTCTGGGCTTCTAACTGGCTCTCACTCTCCCAGGGAGTGGAACCCTGGTAGGGTGCGGTCACTTCCGCCCCACTCTTCTCTCTCCCTCCCTCCCTTAGCAGTGCCCATCAACTGCCCATCCCATGCGACTAGTGTTTGGGGCCCACTTATGAGTGAGAACACGACTGCTTTCAGTTCTTTGTTTCTGGGATCGTTCACTTAGTATGGTGGTCTCCAGCTCCATCCAATCTGCTTCAAAGTCCATGAGTTTTTCTTCTTCATGACTGTGTGATATTCCATTGTGTATATGTACCACACTGTCTTTATCTCGTCCACTTTTGATGTGTAGCGAGGTTGGTTCCATGTGTTTGCTTTTGTGAATAGCGTGGCACCAAGCATGCATGTGCAGGTGTCTTTTTTGTAGAATGATTTATGTTCCTCTGAGTGTACTCCCAGGAGAGGAATTTCTGGATCCTACGGAAGGTCATGTTTTGGGTTCTTTGGGGAATCGCCACGTTTTCCACAGAGGCTGAACTAGTTTGCCTTCCCACCTACAGTTTAAAAGTGTTTCCTTTTCCCCACCAGCATCTGTTGTTTTTTGACTTCCTAATAATAATGATAGCCATCCTTACTGGAG
Source organism: Tarsius wallacei (assembly GCA_963574415.1). Taxonomy (NCBI): domain Eukaryota; kingdom Metazoa; phylum Chordata; class Mammalia; order Primates; family Tarsiidae; genus Tarsius; species Tarsius wallacei. Next base: position 3,033 of record CAUYQG010029240.1, read on the forward strand.
TTAGGTGGTATCTCATTGTATTTTTTGATTTGTGTTTCTCAGAATGTTAGTGAGGCTGTACATTTTTCCCTATGTCTGTTGGCCACTTGTATTCAATCTTTTGGGAAGTGCCTGTTCATGTCCTTTGCCCACTTTTTAGTGGGTTTGTTTTTTTGTTTTTTGTTTTCCTTTCCCTTTGTTTGAGTTCCTTGTAGATTCTGGATGTTAGGCCTTTGCCAGATGCATAATTTGCAGATCTTTTTTTCTCATTCTGTGGGTTCTCTCTTTACTCTCTTGATGGTTTCTTTTTGTTGTGCAAAAGCTTTTCAGCTTGATGTGGTCTCACCTGTCTTAGTTCTTATGGCATTCTCTTTTGGGGAATTGGTCAAGAATCTATTGCCTACTCTGATGTGCATAAGGATGGTTCCTACGTTTTCTTCTAGGTTTCTTATAGTTTGAGGTTTCACATTTAGGTCTTTAATCCATTTTGAGTTGATTTTTGCATGTTGCGATAGGAAGGTGTCCAGTTTTAATCTTCTGCATGTGGTCAGCTAGTTTTCCCAGCACCATTTGCTAAATACAGTCTCCTTTCCCCAGTGATTTTTATGGATGGCTTTGTCAAAAATGAATTGGTTAAGAGATCATGTTTTTACTTCTGGAATTTCTGTCCTGTTCCATTGACCTGTGTGCTTATTCCTGCACCCATACCAGGCCATCTTGGTTACTGTAGCCTTGTAATAACGTTTAAAGTCTGGAAGTGTGATACCTTCTACTTCGCTCCTTTTTCTGAGGATTGCTTTGACTGTGCGTGCTCTTTTTTGGTTTCCATATAAATTTCTGTATTTTTATTTCCAGGTCTGTGAAAAATGATGTTGGTAATTTGGTGGGTATTGCACAGACTCTGTAGATTGCCTTTGTTAGGATGGACTTCTTGACAATACTGATTCTTCCAGTCCATGAGCATAGGATGTTTTTCCATTTGTTTGTGTCATCTTTGGTTTCTTTGAGTAAAATTTTGTAGTTCTCAGGATAGAAAGTTTTCAATTCTCTGGTTAGGTGGATCCCAAGGTATTTCATTTGTGTGTGTGTGTGGCTACTGTGAATGGGATTGTACTTTATATTTGGTTCTTCACCTGCATATTGCTGATGTATAGAAATACAGATGTCTGTTCACATTGATTTTGCAAACAGAGACTACTAAAGTCATTTATTAGTGTAAGGAGGCTTTTGACAGACTCCCTATGGTCTTCAAGGTACAGAATCATATTGTCTGCAAAGACGAATAGCTTAACTTTCTTTTCCCTATTTGGATACCACTGATTTCCTTCTCTCACCTGACAGCTCTGGCTAGGACTTCCAGTACTATGTTGAGTCATAGGGGTAGAAGTGGACATCCTTGTCTTGTTCCATTTCTTTGGGAAACTGCTTCCAGCCTCTGCCCATTGAGCAAAATGTTGGCTGTGGGTTTTTTGTAGATGGTTCTTACTGTTTTGAGAAATGTTCCTTCTATGCCTAAGTGCTCAAGGGTTTGTATTAAGAAGGGATGCTGAATTTTGTCAAATGCTTTTTCTGCATCTATTGATATAATCATGTGGTTCTTGCTTTTGCATCTGTAAATGTACTGAACAATGTTCATGATCTTGTGTCTGTTGAATCAGCCCTGCATCCCAGGAGATGTGTTGTTGGATCTGATTTGCTAGAATCTTGTTAAGAACTTTTCTATGTTCATCAAGGAGATTGGCCTATAATTCTCTTTCCTTGTTGGGTCTTCACCAGGTTTGGGTATCATTATGATATTGTCTTCATAAAATGAGTTGGGGAGAATTCCATCATTCTTGATTGCCTAGAATACTTTCAATAAGTTGATATCAGCTCCTCTTTGTATGGCTTGTAAAATTCAGCTAGGGAAGTATCTGGTCCAGGACTTTTTTTGATGAGGAGGTTTCTTTGGTTTGGTTGAGTTAATTTCCTGGATTGTTATTGTTCTGTTTAGAATTCCAGGCTTGGATAGATTGTATGATATCAGAAAGTCCTCCATTTCCTTTAGATTTTCTAGTTTATTTGCATACAGGTGTTCTCTGTAATCTCATGAATTTCTTCAGGGTCAGCTGCTGAATGACATCTGGGAAATCAAGACAGAAATAAAAAGATCCCTGGATACAAACAAAAACAAAGATTGATCCAGTTTTCCAACCTATGTCTCGTCAGTGGTGCATTCAGTCCATTCACACGCAAATTAATTACTAAAATATGAAAGTTATTCCTGTCATAAGGCTCTTAGAGGGCTGCTTTGTTTCCTTTTTACTTTCATATTTATATGTATGTGTATTTCCATTTTTGTGATTGCTCTGGATGCTTTGTGCTTGCCTGGACTTTTGTGACAGGCATGACTTTTTTTTTTTCTGTTTAGCACCTTCTTAAACATCTTCTGAAGGGCTGGTCTGTAGGTAGCATACTTTCTTAGCGATTGGATGCCTGGAAGGATTTTAATTCTCCAGCACTGATGAAGCTTAGCTTGGTAGGGTAGGAAGAATGTTAAAAATTGGACTCCAGTCCCTTCTGGCTTGTAGTGTTTCTACAGATAAGTCTGGAGTGATTCTGACAGGTCTTCCCTGGCGGGTGGTCTGACCTTTCTCTTTTGCTGCCTTTAGGATTTTTCCTTTCATGCTTACATTATGGAGGTAGATTACTATGTCTTGGGGGAATGCTCTTCTTATGTGATAACTTGTGGGGGTTCTCTGAATTGCTTGTGCTTGAATGGTCACCTCTCTAGCAAGATGTGGGACGTTTTCTTGAAGGACCGCATGGAATGCTTGTTTCATGGTGTTCTCAGTTTCCCTTTCTGTTTCAGGGATACCAATCAGGTGTGGATTTGGCTTCTTGACATAGTCCCACATCTCTCGAAGGTTTGGCTTCTCTCTCTCTCTCTCGCTCTCTCTCTCTCTTTTTTTTTTAGCTTTTATTCTATGTTTTTGATAGACTGGGCTAGTTTCATATTTTGGTCTTCAAGCTCTGAGATTCCTTCCTCTGCCTGATTGATTCTGCTCCCTATGCTTGTTGCTGTGTTTTTAATTTTCAAGGTGAAGTTCTTCATTTCTGTTATTTCAGTATGAATTTTTCTGAAATTGGCCAACTTCACTTTTACTTTCTGTATGACTTTGCTTCTAGTTTCTCTTGGTTCTCTCTTTTTTTTAGCCATCCAATCTCTGATTTCTGTGATTGTCTTCTGGAGACAGGTCATTCTGGGGAATGTCCACTGTCTGTGCTCTGATAGCTGCTTTTTGGGTACTGTTTCTTCAGGACTCTGAGGATTACCTATCATGTTTCATTGATTTTTTCCCCTCATTTGTGTCATGCCTCTCTTTCATAATTCCTCTTTGATTTTGTGGTTTTGATGCTAGTCAATAAGTCAATGACCATCTGTTCTAGGGCGCTTTCTGTCATTCAACATAGGTAACTCAGTGAGACAGAGAGGAACATTCACTTTCGCTCCACACTCCATTCTGTGGCAGTCCTCTCTGCTGCAGCTTTTCTCTCCCACTGTTTTACTGCTTGGGTTGGTTTTCAGCACCTGTTGCAAGCACTCTGTGGAAAGTGAATGGGAGGATGGGCTCCTGTCTGCTGCCTGCATCTTGCAGCCCAGAGGGCTTCCCACTGGAAAAGCCTTTGGGTGTCTTTCACAAACTCTTTCATTGTTCAAGTCTACACTCAGCTCTTGAAAAAAGAGTGTGTTCTCTGGCATGTGGGGTGGGAAGTGGGGAAACCCTTCATATGAGCACATGGAAATGGGAGGTGATTCTTCCAGATCTGGCAGTTGGGTTGGCTATCAACTGTTGACCATGGGCATTTCCCACCTGGGAGTTAGCCAACAGGCTCCATTGGTGAAAGGTGCACTCTTGGCTGCTCTGAGTTTTGTTCCCTGTTCCTCTTGGGCTCTGGCTGCCTAGCAGTGTGCCCTGACCAGGACTCCTCCCATGTACAGCTAGGAGAAGGGAACTGATCCAAATTGCCTTAGAATCACTCACCTCCTCTCATATACTGGACAGAGTTTCCATTCTTGTGTGAACCTAGCACATGGCAAAGAATGGGGTGCCCAAGTTCCACATCTGTCTTCACTTTCTGGTCTCTGTGCATTCAAACAGAGCATTGCTGGGGGCAGGAAGCTTCACCTGTCCAAAACTGTTCAAGATATCTTCATCTATCAACAGCTAGGTTCCTGTTCTCTGCCTCACTCAGCAAGAGAGGCGAGAGAGACACCGGTCTGCTGTTCCCTAGGGGCTCTCTTAGCTCCTCTGATCCCATCTCTTCAGAGCGTCATGAAGACAATTAAATTTCAACATGCATTTTGGAGGACTCATTCAAACCTCAGCACTTTTCAGGTAACCTTTTCTGAGAAAAAGTGAATCCTTTCTACAAATGTCTCCTTGATTCATGTATTTATTCATGCCACAAGCATTTACTGATATTCTACTACGGGCCAGGAACTCTGCTGATGCTAGGATAAACAGTAAATAAGTCACACTTTTACCCTAAACACTCTTTCCCCTCTCTTGCGTGTACCTTTGCTAGGGTAACTTGGATGCTTATCCATGATAGCAGTTTGTGATCGGAGATATGGTCAAGGGTGCAGAGTGCTGGAAAGCACCGAGAAAGCAGTCGTAAAGCAGAAGCAAACTTATACCTAGGTCAAAGTCACCTCCCCCATCAAGGTTTCCTGCTCTTTGCCTGGCTCTAGTTCCCTGTGCATCAACTAGAGATTCTAAGGAGATCTTAAAATGACCTGAGGTTTTTACATGGGCAGGCATAAGAGTGTGATATTCTTTTTTTTAATAGTAGGATACTCTTATTTTTTAATTTTTTAACATTTTCTTTAGTTTTTATTTTGAAATTTTGGGGTACAATTCAGGGTTAGGTATACAAGTGTTCATTGTGCAGGTACCCTTATTGATGAGGTCTTTTTTTAAATAGTGTGATATTCCTTTTTTTAAATAGTGTGATATTCTTTTTTTAATAGTGTGATATTCTTTTTTCTTTTTTTTTTTTTGAGTTGGAGTCTCACTCTGTCGCCCAGTCTGGAATGCAGTGGCCGCTCCCGGGTCACTGCAGCCTCAACCTGTTGGGCTCCGGCGATCCTTCCGCCTCAGCCTTCCGAGTAGCCAGAATTACAGGTACGCGCTACCATGCCTGGCTGATTTTTTGATTTATTGTAGAGATGAGGTCTCGCCAAGTTGCCCAGGTGGGTCTTGAATCTGCGGGCTCAGGCAATCCACTCACCTCAGCCTTCCAAAGCGCAGGATTACAGGCTGAGCCACCGAGCCTGGGTGATATTCTTTTTTTTTAATAGTGTGATACTCTTTTTATTTTTTTAATTTATTTTTGTTTATTTTTAATTTTTACTTTGAAATTTTGGGGTACAATTCAGGGTTAGGTATACAAGTATTCATTGTGCAGGTACCCTTATTCATGAGGTCTTTTTTTTTAATAGTGTGATATTCTTAACAGCAGTGTTCAGAAGTATAGGAGGAAGAGGAGAAGCCACCAGGTCAGTAACAGACAGGTTGAGTTGAGTTGGAGGTCTCCATGGGATAACCAGGGGACGTTCTGTAGGCGGTGAATTTTTTAAAAATTCAAACCATGCTTTTTTCTCCCTTGTAAGTGCTTGCCACTGCTGGTTGCTAAGGATGTAGGAATGAATGAGCATGTAGGCAAGAGACGTGTGTGTGGCAACTTCAATAAAAAACTCTGGCATACAGTTTAGGAACTGGGATTCAGGTAGGAAGCCGCTAGCATGCTCCAACTGAGTAGAGAGAGTTTAATGAAAAGACTATTTTCAAGGGAGTGGACAAGGTGAAGCAAAACCACGGCAGTACAATATCTCAGAGCCAGTCATCGCACGGAGTCATGACCAAGAGGAGAGAGTGGTTACCCATCTCCAGAGAGTGAGTAGAGAGACCTATGGAGAAAGTCATCTGATGGCTGTGGCCTTCAACAGCAAAGAAAGATGGCACACAGAGCTCTCCCGAGGAGGGAGCCTGTCTCCTGCTAGTGTCTCCATTAACCCAACCAAAAACCCAAGGATAAAGGTGCCTTTCACTCAGGTCTTCCAGCTCAGCCTCATTGGGCTGAGTGAGGGACAGATAATTGAGGAATGGCTCTAGAGGGGAAAACCAAGTCTGTCCAGCATTCAGATATTAGCTCAGAATCTGTACTACATGTAGCCCCATAATAATCCTTAAAACTAACCTGAATCGAGGACTTCCGGCATGCCAGGCAGTTTATCTGGGCTTCACACCTCATTGAAATTTCACAGCAACTCTATGAGGTGGGCATGAGTATTCATACTTTTATTAAGAAAGACACCAATGCTTGGAGATATTAATTTTCTCAATCACCCAACTAAAAGCAGCAGAGTTGCAATATAACCCTGGGACCTATCACCAGAGCCATGATGTCTTTTTGCAACCTGCTTACTTTTCCCATAAAGAAATGGAAGCATAGAAAGTGTGTGTGTGTGTGTGTGTATGTGTGTGTGTGTGTGTGTGTGTGTGTTGCTTTTGTGTTTTTTTTGGACTACAGGCCTGTGGTACCACACCTGACTAATTTTTAAAATTTTTGTAGAGAGGAGGTCTTGCTCTGTTGCCCAGGCTGGCTTCGAACTCCTGGTTCAAGCAATGCTTCCACCTCAGTCTCCCAAAGTGCTGAGATTGCAGGTGAGAGCCACCCTACCCAATCACAAGCATAGAAAGTTTAAGAGATCAATTCAAGTCAACATGGCTGTAACATGCTGATCCTGTGATGAACTCAGTTTTTTCCTCTGCCTCACACTTTTCTCATGTCATCTTTCTTTATGAGGGAGGAGGGTGAGATGGGATCATGGGACCCCAAAGGCAGTTTGACCTGAAAAGAAGGTAGAGTTGAATCTGCATTGTCTGCTTTTTTGTTTTGTTTTGTTTTGTTTTTCTCCAGGCAGAGGGAGGGGCAGCGAGCAAAATGATGGAGGTGCAAACTGTGGATCTATCAGACTAGAGTCAGAGGAGCAAAGGGGGATGTAAGGGCTGCTAGACACAACACTGGGGAGATCAAAGAAACCAGAGAAGCCAACTGCCTAAAAAGTGGAGATGAAATCAAAGAGATCTAGGAGAGGCTGGAGGGACTGAGTTACACACCCAAAAGGGTAATTACAAGAGCAGCAGCAACCTGTACCTGGCTTCAAAAGGTTTTTTTTGTGTTTTTTTTTTGAGGAAAGCACACAGCCTTTCTTTATATACTCCCCTACTTCATGTCAGAAGTGCTTCAGAGTCCTAGAATTCCACACCCCTCACTGGCTCTCCACAGGGAACCTAAGAGCATAGGTTCTAAGATGCCCAATGGAATGTTCCATTTCCCTATGGCTCCACTTACTTGCCTCTGCCTATCTCTTCTTCTCATGTCCTAGCAACCCTCCCCAATTGTTTTGAGGTGTCTTCAGATGCTGTGGGTAGGATATCCATGTCATCAACTGATATTTATTGAGTTCCTTCTGTGCTAGACCTTCTTTCCAGGTGCTGGAGATAACAGCAGTGAACAAAACATGTAAACATTCTCTACCCTTAGAAAACTTAAATTCTAGTAGGAGGAGAAAACTGAATAAAATTTATAGCCTATGGAGAAAAAAAGTAAAAAAGGGGAACTTTGGTCGGGTTTGGTGGCTCAGCCTGTCATCACAGCACTTTGGGAGGCTGAGGCGAGAGGATTGCCTGAGCCCACGGGTTCGAGACCCACCTGTGCAACTTGGCGAGACCTCGTCTCTACAATCAAAAAATTAGCTGGACGTGGTGGCGCGCGTCTGTAGTTCCGGCTACTTGGAAGGCTGAGGCAGAAGGATCGCAGAAGCCCAGCAGGATGAGGCTGCGGTGGCCGGGAACACGTCTCTGCACTCCATTCTGGGTGACAGAGTGAGACTCCAACTCAAAAAAATGGGGAGGAACTTTGATGGATATTGCCATTTTATAGAGGTCGAGCGATGACATTTGGAAAAGGCCTCATGGATGGAAGAAAGAGTTGTGAGAACATCTGGAGAAAGAACATCCCTTAAGGAACAGCAGAAGCAAAGGTCTAAGGACTCCGGCTTCTACTTTAAGTGAAATGGGGAGGTACTGAGCTTTTTCCCCAGAGAAAACACGTGACTGAAAATAAGTTGTAAAAGGCTCTTGTTGGCTTCTGTGGGACCAGGCAATACTAGAAGCAGGGACCAGTTAGGAAGATATTGCAGTAATTTGGAGGAGAGATTATAGCAACTGTTTGGATGTGGAAAGGTCAGCTTCCGGATGTATTTTCGAAGGTAGAGCTGCCAAGTTTTGCCAGTGGATAGGATGCGGGAGAGAGAAAAAGAGTAGTCAAAGAGAAGACCTTGACTTTTGGTTGGGAAACTAGAAAGATGCAGTAGCCATTTTCTGAGATGGTGAAGACAGTGGTGGGGCAGTTCAGTTTCGAGCACGTTTGGTTTGAGATTCTTATGAAACATCCAAGGCAGGCCAGGCATTGTGGTCCATGCCTGTCATCTCGGCACTTTTGGAGGCCAAGGTGAGAGGATTGTTTGAGCCCAGGGGTTCAAGACCAACCTAGGCCACAAAGAGAGATCTTATCTCTAGGAAAAATAAAAACATTAGCCAGGTGTAGAGGCACACGCCTGTAGTCCCAGCTATTGGAGGCCGAGGCTGAAGGATCACCTAAGCCCAGGAGGTTAAGGTTGCAGTGAGCCATGGCCCTCTGCAGGGCAACAGAGTGAGACCCCAACTCAAAAAAAATCCAAGGAGAGAGGTTGAGTCGGGCGGCTAGAAATGAGAGTCTATTTCAGGGGAAAAGTCCAGACTGTGGGAGTGAGCAGCACATAGATGTCACTGGAAGACATGAGGCCTCCAGAGAGGATGCCCTTAGCTAAGTGCTGATTTGGAAGCCTTCCTGTCTTCAGAGGCAATGCACATGAATGAAACAGGCCGTAGGAAAGAGACAGTGGAGAATGGTCTGGGTAGTTGTCAACCGGAGTTCATAAGCCTTGCCCAAAGACGGCACCCGCCACTCAGATCCAGCTGATTTCTGCCCTGCTAAATGCATGAGCTGGCCCAGGGGCATCAGTATTTCCCAACAAAATCCCACTTCTGCTCCCTCATTGGTGAGCTCTGCCCTGCAAGCTGGCATCTGGAAATTTGGCATTGTGTGTATTCCTCAAGCATTTCGTGCTGTTGGCTCAGAGCTCCCAGTTTCACGATCCCTCGTGCTTGATGGTGTAGGCCTGGGTTCTCCTTTCGTTCATTAATCTGGGCTTCCAGAAGATCAGTGCTATGGTGGAATTGGCTGCTACCAGCTCACATGAGCCAATTTTAGATTTTAAGACACCGTGTTAGCTGGATGGCAAATACATCCATTTAAAAATTAAATTATATAAACTTATAGAAATTACACAATAAACAAGGCCATAAATACTCAAAACTCATCCGTTAGTAATTATTTTGCTCCATTTGTATGCTGCTAAGGACTTTCTGCTTGTTTGTTTGTTTGTTTGTTTGTTTTCATTGTATCTGTGTTCCTGAAAGGTAGCATAGTGGTATATCTCTTCCCAATGCTGCTTTCAGGGACTTCATGGTGATAGCTCAAAATGAACCTTGTTGGAGGATTTACACCAGATTGTCAAATAACACATATGAGGCTGACACTCCTTGGCGATCCAGTTTCAAGTCTTTCCCGGTACACCACTGTCAAATGTCATCTTTGGGACAGCCTGCACCACAGCTGGCTGACAAAAACCGAAGCAGTAGACAGGCACAGACAGGTTAAGTTCAAATCCACCAATCCCTAATTCCCGACAGAACATTTACTTGAGGGTTTTACAAAGAAGTCAGTCTGGGAAATTTCTGCATGCATCTTCAGAGACGGGCTTGAAGCAGCCACGCCTGCAAGTGTGCACCTCCAGTTTTTCCAGCAACATTGACAAAGATTGATGGGATTAAAATCACAGAAGGCCAACTGGATCCTGCTTGCAGGAGTTTCCCGGACAATGGCTTGACATTTTGAGTCAGTGCTCCCTGACTTCCACCCCATGCTAAACCCTAATATAAAAATGCAATTTAGCCTGGCTCGGTGACTCAGCCTACAATCCCGCGCTTTGGGAGGCCGAGGTGAGTGGATGGCCTGAGCCCGCGGGTTCGAGACCTGCCTGGACAACTTGGCGAGACCTCATCTCTACAATAAATAAAAAAAAAAATCAGCCGGGCGTGGTAGCACGCCTGTAGTTCCAGCTACTTGGAAGGCTGAGGCGGAAGGATCGCCGGAGCCCAGCTGGTCAGGCTGCGGTGGCCGGGAGGGGTCACTGCACTCCAGTCTGGGTGACAGAGTGAGACTCCAACTCAAAAAAAGTAAAAATAAAATAAAAATACAATTGAAGAATACATCATTTACCCCCAGAGTTCATTCAAGGAGAGATCATGAATAAGTAGGACAGTGGAGAAATGACTCTTTAGGGAACAAAACATACACATTCCATTTTGTAAAAAATTCTGCGTAATCCCAGCACTTTGGGAGGCCGAGGCGAGTGGATCGCCTGAGCCTGTGGGTTCAAGATCAGCCCAGGCACCTTGGCGAGACCTTGTCTCTACAATGAATCAAAAATCAGCTGGGTGTGGTGGCACGTGCCTGAAGTTCCAGTTAGTTGGAAGGCTTAGGCAGAAGGGTTGCCAATGGGGTGGCATGCCACTGCCCTCCAGCCTGGGCGATGGAGTGAGTCTCCAACTCAGAAAAAATTGTGTGTCTTTGTAACAACTGTCTCTAACCCGCAAGGAAGGGTTCAAGCTGGGCATAAGAAAATAACTCTCCCGTAGGTAGAACCAGACAAGACCCATTTCCTTCCATTTCTGGTTTCCTGAAGCCAACGTTTCTCCTCTATCTACATGCCCTCTCCACAAATAGAGCTGGTAAAAAGTATCTGTTACAATGACCTGGGCTTTGCCATTCATGGCAAATCTCTCTAAATTATAGGCTTTTCCTCCCAGGGACCATTTACGGTGGGCATAATACAAGGCTGTGTTCAACCCTGCCACTCTTTGAACTAGCTGTCCCATGTCATTACTACACTAAACTGGAGAGGCCAGTTTTTCTATAAATAAACCTCCTCCTCACTGGGTAGATGAAAATCCCAGTAGCAGTCCCTGCATTATTGATTTTCTGGTTTCCAGCTTCTCTGCTGGGAATGACTTTTGAGTTGTTTTGAAAAGAGAAGTCTTGTAAACACTTGACTGCTGCCAGACTCAAGAAAAATCCGATTAGCAGGGAATCAATAACGTTATTACTCAGCTGGGTTCCCTGTAACACTCCCATCTCTGGGCCAGGTGGGTGGAGGGCGGGGGGGGGGCATTTCAAAGAGATTGTGTGTTCTTCCTGGATTCCGTTTGTTTCTTTGCACAGTCCTTTAATTTTGTTGGTGTTGGAAATGGAGCTGATAATGACAGTTTGAGCGCAATTGGCTTCCTCTCTGTGAGTAAGAACAAAGCAGAGATTATTAGCTTTGACAAAGGTGACTAGGGGTTTAATCAGCCACTCGGTGGGACTTCCCATCACCCACAGGAAATAAAGTCCAGGAACTCACTAGAAACCACATAGCTCTTCAGACAGTCCATTCACATGTGATATCTTCAGGGCAGTGTTTTGTTGTTGGTGCTGCTTGTCTTATTTTCAATTGAAAAAAGCTGCAAAGAGACACACGTATTTGAGCTACCAAAATGTCTTGTTAAAGTTTCAGATGCCATTTGACTTCCCTCACTACAATCTCTTGGATTTCTGCAGGTCCTTCCTCTGGCCCTGGGAACCACTTCCCAGCCAGGAGTCCTTGGTCACAAACCTGTGCTACCTGAGTCAAATCAGCTGCATGAATCACAGCCGTGTTTTAATCTTTTGCACCCATTCTGATGTTGGTGTCTTATGAACCGGCTGTCACTGGCACTTCTGTTCGATTCATTGAATTCTCAACCTGTCCACTTGCCTCAGCATTTGGTTGAATTCTCTGCCCTGCATAATGTTCCATCGCGTATGTGTGCCACGCAGCCATAAGGAAGGACAAAATTATGAACTTTGTGGCAACTTGGATGGACTTAGAGGCTTTGATACTGAGTGATCTATCACAGAAACAAAGAACCGAGTGTCTCAGGCTCTTATCATAAGACCTGGAACAACTATCATAAGTCTTTAAGAATGAGATTGGCAGTAGTGGGAAACTGCCTGGGGAAGGGGGCACACCTCATCAACAGGAGTACCTGCATAGTGAACAACTGTATACCTAACCCTGAACTGTACCCCATATATTTAAAATAATAAAAAAAAATGCTCTGCCCTAAGCCAGAATCCTCGTGGTTGAGTTTCTGCTACTTCCCTGTAACACCCTGGGAGAGTCTGTATGCCTGACTGTACAGCATATTGTCACTAGCGACCAAATCCCCTGACATGTGCCCACCTGTTTGGCCTTTTTCCCAGTGTAGCCTGGCTCTCCATCCTGCTAAACACACAAACCACAAGAGAGTTTTTAAGAAATACTTACGCCTTAGCCCAACTCCTAAGCATTCACGTTTAGCTGATCTCATGTGATATTGATTATTTTTTAATTAAAGATTCTGTTATGGGCTGTGCCGCATTCCCATAGAGTTCTTATGTTGAAATCCTAAACTCCAGTATCTCAGAATGTGGCTGTTTTAGGTGATGGAGTCTTTAAAGAGGTAATTAAATTAAAACGGGGTCTTCAGGGTGGTCTCCAATCCAATATGCCTGGTGTCCTTATATGAAAAGGAAAGAAGACAGATGCCCAGAAGAAAGAACACATAAAATACAAGTAGAAGACAGTTATCAATAAGCCAAGGAGGGTGGCCTCAGAAGGAACCAACCCTGCCAACACTTTGCTCTCAGACTTCTCTTCCCCACGACTGTGAGAAAACAATTTTTGTTTAAGCTTCCCAGTCTGTGGTATCTGTTGTGGCAGCCCTAGCAAACTGATACAGCCCTTAGGTAGATTCAGTAAGGTGCAAAGACTAGGACCACTAATAGAGTGGGTTTCAAATGTCAGCATTCATCAAATCACCTGGAGGGCTTGTTAAGACACAGGTTATTGGATTGTTCCTGAAAGACTCTGGCTTAGTATATCCTGGGTAGAGACTGAGAATCTGCATTTCTATCAAGTTCCCAGGTGACACAGATGTAGCTGGTGCTGGAACCATATCTGGAAACCATTGCATTAACTTATCGTTTATTGTAGCTGGGCTTCTTTGAGTCTCCAGGGACTCCTTGTCTTTGGTCCAGGTCCTCTCTGAGCTGACCAGGTAAGCAGCCCTTGATTCATACATGTATTTCCTTAGAAAGATGGAAATTTGGGGAGGCAGGGGGAAACATATCTGGGGAGAGATATATGCATGTGTTTGTGAATTTGTGTATTTTTCCACAAAGGGTTAAGACAACTACTGAAACTTAGGAGATCAGGGTCACTTCACATCTGAAGGTCTGAATAAGCATTTCAACTTTATTTCATTAAATATTAAATGCATTCTATAGGTTTCTGTGGGATTAATATTTACTAGACGTCGGCCGGGCTTGGTGGCTCAGCCTGTAATCCCACCACATTGGGAGGCTGAGACCAGTGAATTGCCTGAGCCTGCGGGTTCGAGACCTACCCAGGCAACTTGGTGAGACCTTGTCTCTACAATAAATCAAAAATTAGCCAGGAGTGGTGGCACGTGCCTGTAGTTTCGGCAACTTGAAAGGCTGAGGCGGAAGGATCGCCGGAGCCCAGCAGGTCGACACTCCCGGTGGCCGGTAGCATGCTACTTCACTTCAGTCTGGGCGACAGAGTGAGACTTCAACTCAAAAAAAAAGAAGAAAGAAAAAAAAAGATTTACTAGACATTAAAAATGGCTTTTGGGCCAGGTGCGGTGGCTCAAGCCTATAATCCCAGCACTTTGGGAGGCCGAGGCGAGAGGATTGCCTGAGCCTGTGGGTTCGAAACTAGCTTGGGCAACATGGTGAGACCTCGTCTCTACAATAAACCAAAAAATTAGCCGGGCATGGTAGCGCACGCCTGTAACTCCAGCTACTTGGAAGGCTGAGGTGGAAGCATGGGCTGAACCCAGCAGGTAGAGGCTGTGGTGGCCGGAAACATGCCACTGTACTCCGGTCTGGGCAGCAGAGTGAGACTCCAACTCAAAAATAAAAATAAAAATAGCTTTGTGCTGAAGAGCCGATAATAATAATAATAGTGTTGTTTCACATTTGCAGAAGACTTTGCAGTATGTCAAGAAGTTGTATACAATGCCTCCATTCAATTGTGGAAGGATAATCGCAGTGGAGCATCTAAGTCCATTCTTCCTGACATTCATTTCTTTGACTGGATTAGCTGATGCATGAGGACGTCACTGTAGGACCTTTGCTTACTCCTAAATGTGCCTTTAAAGTTCAACTTGACCAAGCATCATTTCAAGCACACTAGAGGGGAAGACAGCCTTGCTTTGTTCAATCTACCTCAGTTTATGAATTTCTTGCCAGTCACCTTTGTGTCCCCAGTGAAGAGGACAGTATAAAGCATGGTCGAAGTATGCCAAAATAGTTGCTGGGTCAATCAGAAAGTGAAATATATTCTTCACAAAATATGTTATTTCTCACCTTTGTGTATGCCCTGCTTTCTCCTGGCTGCATAACCACCTTCTCCACTGAACTTGGACTTTAGGGTTCAGCTCAAAGACTTATTCTGCACTGAACTTAGACCCTAGCAGACTCCATGACTGTGTCCTTTATCCCTTTTGTTTTGAAATTTGGCAGCTACAGATTTAGTAATACTGTCGACAGAGCCAACTTTTAGAGAGCCCTGTGCAAAGCGGATAATCTATGTTTTGGAAAGACAGCATAATGGTGTCTGATGGAATGAGATTACCTGTAGATGATATGGGCAATCTCATTCAGTTTTCACAACAGTCACCTGGGAGGTGCCCTTTTAAACACGACACTTTTCAGCCTCACCTGAGACTAGCCAAATCAGAGCACCTGGAGGTGAGTCCTAGGAATGGCCATCTTCTAAATACTCCTGTCAGTGGTGTGTGCTGGATTGAGAATCACTGCTTAGAATCCACATCCATGGAACAAAACATAAGTCTTCTATTGATTGCATGAGCTCTTGCAACCTGAAAGGGATTTCAGAATAGTTTGGAAGGTGCCTTCCATTCTTGATTTCTTTTCTTCCTTTTTTTCTTTTTGAGTTGGAGCCTCACTCTGTTGCCCAGACTAGAGTGCAGTGGTATGTTCATGGCCACCCCAGCATCTACTTGCTGGGATTAGGTGATCCTTCCACCTCAGCCTTCCAAGTAGCCAGAACTACAGAAGCATGCTACCATGCCCGGCTAATTTTTGATTGATTGTAGAAACGAGGTCTCATCAAGTTGCCCAGGTGGGTCTCAAACCCGCGGGCTCAGGCAATCCACTCGCCTTGGCCTCCCAAAGTGTTGGGATGACAGGCTGAGCCACCGAGCCCGGCCTTCGTCCTTTCGTATGGTATTTCCACTCCTCCAGTTTTCAGCTCTTTTCTACAGCTTAAGATGCAGTTCCTCCACCTGCTTCCTAGACTAAAACCATTTCATTTTCTTCTCAGTTTCTCCTCTTCACTTCCCCAATTATCACAAGCCTCAGCAAAAACACAAATAAGATCTATTCTGAACCCAGCTCTTGGGGAATCTCAGTCCACCCTAACACTAGCATTGGAATGACCTGCTCAAAGAGAATACATCGCTTGAGAAAAAGACCTTGGCACGTCTTTTTTATCTTTGGTTACAGTCGTTCAACAAATGTGGACACATTACCTGGTCAGGGATGAGGCCGAGGGCATAGATGATGTGGAGTCTTGTAAATTGAGCAAAGATCTTGTAATTTATTTGCGTGATGCCTTAGATAGGTTGTATGCTAGGAAGTTTCAGGTTCTGAATAGCATTCGCAAAATATTACAAAGGCTGCTGGTAGATTAAAGAGGACTGCAAGTTAGGAGAAAATTGCAGACAAAGATTGGGGTTGTGAAGAAACTGATGGGCAAATATTTTAGAGGTAGGTCTATCAGGCAGCCTAAGATGTTAAAATACCCCCATTCTCTGTGTAGTTGCATTTGACCGTGAGGGGATTAAATGTCACTGAACAGGGGACCTCTGTATTTCAGAATGTGTTGCAAAATAAAAGCATTTAAATATCTTCTTAGACAGTAGATTTTTCACTTTTTAGGCTTGCTTTCCTTTTTAAATTAAACACAGACTTGGCTGTTAAACAAAGAATGGGAGTAGAGAGCACAGGAAAATTAAATATAAACTTCTAGGTTTCTTCTCTTGACCAACATTGGTTTATGATGGAAGTGTTCAACAAACACAAAGATGTTTTACATCCAACCAACAGTAAGAGGTTTTAAGTCAATTGGAAGCAAGAACAAAACAATTAAGGTGAGAATAAGTCTCAGTTTCTCCTTCAATCTGTTCCTTTGTGTATGTCTCTGCATGTGTTCATGATAATTTGAGCACTTAAAAGTGATTAAATCAAGCCGGGCTTGGTGGCTCAGCCTGTAATCCCGCGCCTTTGGGAGGCTGAGGTGAGTGGATTGCCTGAGCCTGTGGGTTCAAGACCCGCCTGGGCAAGCGAGACCTCATCTCTACAATAAATCAAAAAATCAGCCGGGCGTGGTAGCGTGCGCCTGTAGTTCCAGCTACTTGGAAGGCTGAGGCGGAAGGATCACCGGAGCCCAGCAGGTCGAGGCTGCGGTGGC
>CAUYQG010029243.1:0-14887 GCA_963574415.1 Tarsius wallacei
GGCGTGGTAGCGCGCGCATGTAGTTCCAGCTACTTGGAAGGCTGAGGCGGAAGGATCGCCGGAGCCCAGCAGGTCGAGGCTGCGGTGGCCGGGAGCGGCCACTGCACTCCAGTCTGGGCGACGGAGTGAGACTCCAACTCAAAAAAGATTAAAAAATAAATAAATAAAAATAAATAAAAAATAAAAAGTAGAACCAAAAGTGGCATTGGAGATTATTAACCTTCCAAAGAGACACATATATTGTTTAGCTGCTTCCTTACGTGCATAAAAATAAACTCTAATGAAGTATGGGAAATCACAGCAAAAAAGGCAAGAGTTTAAAAAGAGATCTGTTATAGGAGGAGCATGCTAGGGCATATACCGTCTTAAGAGAGGCCAGCTGACCCTGTATCCCGGGCCACCAGACAAGATGCTGTTGGCGGTGACATTGCCTTACTTCAGGACAGGGAAGGCCCAGCGGGGAAAGGGTTACATGGAGGCAGGAAGGAAAGAAAAGAACCAGGTGCTTTGGTTCCCTGTTGGCTGTAACTGATTAACTAAATTCAGGTTTACTTTTCCTGTCTCCTTGGACTGGGAGTAAAACCCTGATCAAGGCCTGGGGGGATAGTTCTGTGGGGCCTTTCAGGGTCAGAAAACTCACATGTGAGCAACTTTGTTTGCATCGGCAAATCTGGCTGCACTTGACTGGCCACTGACTCCCAACACGAAACAGATGTCTAGGCTCCAAAGAGGGAATACACAGTGAATGGGTAGGGCTCTGTCCCGGTGACTTGGGAAGAGGACAGGATATGGGTGCGCGTGCCAAGAGGGGATGACAGCAGCCACCGAGTAGATCTGGCTTTGTGCTGGATGAGTCATGTGGGCTCCCAGAGATGCTCGGGAAGGCCCATCAAGGCCTCGATGCTCCTGCCTGGCTGGGACTGTGTGGCTTGGACTGTGGCCTTTGGGACAGCCCTTGGCTGGGATGTGGGTTCCCCTAAGCCAGTGAAAGGGAAGTGGGATCAGAACAAAGACTACTTGGAGCTGAGTCCTAGAAACTGCTTTTCTGCTTTTTGTCTACGCAGTGTTACTGAATGTCATGCAGATGGAAGGTAGTGGAATAAATCTCTCCTGGTAAATACATGGATACCTAATTAGCCTAATTACTATGTTAAACATTTTTTGACAATACTTACCAGCTAGAAATATTGACAAAAAATGAGAAACCTGGTTTTCCTTAAAGGACCAGGCACTTCACACACACTATGTCCAGTGCACCCCATGAAGCGCCCGTGGCATCTGCCCACTTATGTGAGCAGCTTGCATTCCGTATCAATAGACCTGCAAAATGGAACATTGTGATATGATTCTGTCTCAAAGAAAATGACTAAATTAAGGCAACAGCAAATATCTAAGATATTAAGAGCCGTGATTTTAAAAGACAATATCGGAGTATACACAGTGGAAAAAGAGACTACAGACTACACACACACATACATACACACACTCACACTCCAACATATGACAACAGCCATCATTTGGTGGAAAGATTATAGGTGATTTTTGTTTTCTTCTTTATATTTTTTCCTGTTTTCCTAATTTTTTTTACAAGAAGCAATTTTTTTACAAGATGTTCTCCATCAAAAGAAACACCGGGCCAGGCACGGTGGATCAAGCCTATAATCCCAGCACTTTGGGAGGCCAAGGTGAGGGGATTGCCTAAGCCCATGGGTTCGAGAACAGCCGGGACAACTTGGCGAGACCTCATCTCTACAATAAATCAAAAAATCAGCCGGGCGTGGTAGCGCGCACCTGTAGTTCCAGCTACTCGGAAGGCTGAGGCGGAAGGATCACCTGAGTCCAGCAGGTTGACACTAGGGTGGCCGTGAACGTGCCACTGTACTATAGCCTGGGTGATGGAGTAAGACTCCAATTCAAAACAAAACAAAACAAAACAAAAAGAAACACCGAAGTGCGGGGTCTCTATGCTCCAAAATTATCTTTCCCGTCCCGCAAATCAAAACTCTTCAAAATCCTTTTGTAATAGGTATGTCTCCAAAGTGCTACCCAGAAATCCTAGTTATTCAACTTAACAAACATCAACAAGTGTTCACTGAGTATATACTAAGTATGTGGCAAGAGTGTATGTCTGTGGGGGACGGGAGGGCAAAGACCCAATCCCAGCCCTCGAGGAGTTGAAGATTCCCTGGGGAGGCCAAGCAGTGGATGCAAATAACTAAAATTGCAGGGTAGAATGCAGTACCAGCCACAAACAGCTAAAGCCTTCGTGCACAGGATGCCATAGGAGGAAACCATGGCTTTGGCTTGGGGATTAGGACAGGTTCAAGCTAGAGGCAGCACTGGTCTCCTGAGAAGAATTTGACTTCAAAAAGGTATTAACTTTTGTGCCCACCCCCCTCAACTGATGGGTTATTTTGAGTTCCGTGCCTGTTCTTGGCCAATAAAGGTTTAGCATCCTGTCATGTCTTCTCTGAAACATAACTTCTCTTTGCTCATGAGAAGAAGTCTCCTCCAGTCGGTGAGACAGACTTAGGTGCATGTGGCTCCATACACGTCCCTGATGCCACCTGGCAAAGGTCCTGGCTCAAATGTCACTTTCTCAAAGAGACCCCCTGACCACTATCCCCCTGCTGGTGTCCTCTTCCCCTCCTCTCCCACTGTCTCATTTCCCCTGGGAGATGTGGAAATTAGCACCCTTCCAGATTTTCTTATTCAACTTGTTCACTCTTTAAAAATTTACTAACTTCCCCCTATGGGAATACAAATTGACAATGAAAGAAGGGACTTTGCTTTTTCATGTTTGTCCCTATGTTCCCCGGGCCTGATAAGTCATAATATTTAATAAATATTTGTCAAACAAATTAATGGATAATAATAGTCTAATTCAATATCATCTCATCCCCAGTTCCTCTTCATCTCTTGGTTTGCTTGTTTTTGTGGGGAGGAGTCAATGGTTTTAAAAAATATATGCGGGCCAGGATCGGTGGCTCAGCTTGCAAACCCAGCACTTTGGGAGGCTGAGGCGAGTGGATTGCCTGAGCCCATGGGTTCGAGACCAGCTTGGGCAACTTGGCAAGACCTTGTCTCTACAATAAATCAAAAATTAGCCAGGCATGGTAGCGCGTACCTGTAGTTCTGGCTACTTGGAAGGCTGAGACAGAAGGATCGCTGGAGCTCAGCAGGTCAATGCTGGGGTGGCTGTGAGTGTGCCACTGCACTCCAGCCTAGGTGACAGAGTGAGACTTCAACTCAAAAAAAAAGAAAAAAGAAGAATACATATGTGATTGATCTAATATTAATTTAATTAATCAAAATGCTCACACCTGGGTTCAGTATGACAATTGGCAAATTAGTCTAGTTTCATCAGTCTCTGGTTCATGAGGAGACTTTAGACAGCACATGATTGTTCAGCAAAACTAATATACTACCCCAGATGGGATAGATCATCCTTTCTCCCTCCACCTTTCTTTCTTTCAAAAAGTATTTCTTTTCCGACTTCACTGAGGTATAATTGAAAAATTTGTATACTTGTGGTGTACAATGTGTTGTTTTAATATATGTGTACACTGTGAAATGGTTACCATGATCAAGCCAATTAACATATCCATCACCTCACATGATTATCATTTGTGTGTCTGTGGTGAGAACATTTAGGATCTACTCTCTTGGCAATTGTCAAGTATACCATATATTATTAACTATAGTCACCATGCTGTACAGTACGTCTGCAGAACTTTTTTTTTTTTTTTTTGAGTTGGAGTCTCACTCTGTCACCCAGACTGGAGTGCAGTGGCCGCTCCCGGCCACTGCAGCCTCGACCTGCTGGGCTCCGGCGATCCTTCCGCCTCAACCTTCCAAGTAGCTGGAACTACAGGTACGCGCTACCACGCCCGGCTAATTTTTTAATTTATTGTAGAGATGAGGTCTTGCTTGCCCAGGCGGGTCTCAAACCCGCGGGCTCAAGCAATCCACTCACCTCAGCCTCCCAAAGGCGCGGGATTACAGGCTGAGCCACCGAGCCCGGTTTGTTTTTAGTTTTTTGAGTAGGAGTCTCACTCCATCATCCAGGCTGGAATGCAGTGGCACACTCGCGGCCACTGCAGCCTTGACCTGCTTGGGCTCAGGCAATCCTTCTGCCTCAGCTGGAACTACAGGTATGTGCCACTATACCCAGCTAATATTTTAATTAATTGTAGAGACGAGATCTCATCAAGTTGCCCAGGCTGATCTCCAGCCCCTGGCTCAGGCAATCCCCTCACCTCCGCCTCCCAAAGTACTGGGATTACAGGCGTGAGCCACTGTGCCCAGCTACAGTCTACTTCTTATGCAGAATCCCAGAAAACAGAAAAGGTAAAAAACAAAAACACTCTGGTTGAAGCAGAATGGGGGACGCGAAGTGGGGTTTGCTAAGCCTCTCCTCTTCTTTGGTCCCTCCAAGGAACAGCTTCAGGGAACGCTGTTTTAAAACTACTTGTCTGGATAATACCCTCGAGTACAAGCATGTGTGTGTATACCACATGCTCAGCACTCAGGACTGCCCTATCTTTTTTTGTTTCTGATTACTCTGATAAGTTCCCTATCTGGGACAGTGGCATAATACACAAAGCTGTTTGGGGTAGCAGCAAATTAAAATCCACTCTGACCCTTACCAGACAGTACACAAGCCCAGTACTTTCTCTACCCTAGGGATTCTTTTTTTGAGTTGGAGTCTCACTCTGTCGCCCAGACTGGAGTGCAGTGGCCGCTCCTGGCCACCGCAGCCTCGACCTGCTGGGCTCCTCAGCCTTCCAAGTAGCTGGAACTACAGGCATGCACTACCATGCCCGGCTAATTTTTGATTTATTGTAGAGATGAGGTCTCACCAAGTTGCCCAGGTGGGTCTCGAACCCATGGGCTCAGGCAATCCACTCACCTCAGCCTCCCAAAGGTGCGGGATTACAGGCTGAGCCACCGAGCCCGGCTAGCCCTAGGGATTCTTGCAAAGTGCCCCCAGGCTCGCTGCCACCTTCCTCTCCCAGGAGTCTAGGAGAGCAAGACCTAGTCTCCCACCCCCCAGCTTTTTTTTTTAAGTCAAAGTCTCACTCGGTTGCCCAGGATGGAGTACAGTGGCATGATCATGGCTTACCACAGACTTAAACTCCTAGACTCGAGAGATCTTCCTGCCTCAGCCTCCTTAGTAGCTGGGACTATAGGCACCCACCACCATGCCTGGCTAATTTTTTTATTTTTTGTAGAGATGAGGTTTCACTATGTTGTCTAGGCTGGTCTCAAATGCCTGGGCTCCAGGGATCCTCCTGCCTCAGCCTCCAATAGTGCTAGAATCACAGGTGTGAGCCACTGTGCCTGGCCTGCCTCCCTTAATATGACTCAGATGTTCCTCTATCTTAAGTGACAATGTGTGATCTCTGGGGTCTCTGGACTCTAGTACTTAGGAACGCCTGACCTTGTAACTGCTGATATTTTAGCTGACTCAAGTGCTGACCAAGTTTTTAAGATGCAGTCCCTATCTTCAGGGAGTTTACAGCTAAGAAGGAAGATGGGTGGGCAAGAAGCCTGGTAAGCAATTAAAACCAAGTGCAGGCCGGGCACTGTGGCTCTCTCCTATAATCCCAGCACTTTGGGAGGTGGAGGCGAGAGAATTGCCAGAGCCCACAGGTTCAAGACCAGGCTGGGCAACTTGGCGGGACCTCATCTTTACAATAAATCATAAAATTAGCTGGGCGTGGTAGTGCACGCCTATAGTTCCAGTTACTTGGAAGGCTGAGGTGGAAGGATCACCTGAGCCCAGCAGGTCGAGGCTGTGGTGGTTGTGAGCATGCCACTGCACTCCCGCCTGGAACAGAGTAAGACTCCGACTCAAAAAAATAATAAAAATAGGCCAGGTGCAGTGGCTCACGCCTATAATCCCAGGACTTTGGTAGGCCAAGGTGAGAGGATTACCTGAGCCCATGGGTTCGAGACCAGCTTGGGGTTCAAGACCAGCCTGGGCAGCTTGGTGAGACCTCATTTCTACAATTTAAAATATATATTTTTTATATTTTTATATATTTACAGTGGCCGTAAGCATGCCACTGAACTCTAGCCTGGGTGACAGGGTGAGACTCCAACTCAAAAATAAATAAATAAAATAAAACCAAGGGCAGTAGGAGTTGCCAAGGAGGGGAGGGGTCAAATCCAGTCGAGCGATCATGGGAGAGGGTGGTTTCACCTGGGCCTCAATTCTGATACAAGGTTGGTGAGGTTCTTTTTTTTTTTGATTTGGAGTCTCACTGTCATCCAGGCAGGAGTGCAGTGGCACACTCACGGCCACCACAGCCTTGACCTGCTGGGTCAGGCAATCCTTCCACCTCTGCCTTCCAAGTAGCTGGAACCACAGGTGTGTGCCACCATGCCCAGCTAAGTTTTTGATTTATTGTGGGGATGAGGTCTCGCTATGGAAATGTTGCCCAGGCTGGTCTTGAACCCCCGAGCTCAGGTCATCCTCTTACCTCCACCTCCCAAAGGTGCTGGGATCACAAGCATGAGCCACTGAGCCCAGCTTGGTTAGGTTATTTTTGCCTGTTGCTCTTGGAAAATAAAAGAAAGAAAAAATTAAAGAAAAAATAAATTAAGAAAAAACATAAAGACCGGTGAGGGAAGATTATGGATGTAGGAAAATGCTAAGCAGCATGCCCAAGGACTGAGAATCAATCCAATCTACTCAAACAGACGATTCAGGGTGGGGGAGAGAAGATGTTTGCCTGAGAACATAAGTAGAAAGGGAAATCAACTGTTAAAATATCATAAAGAGTACTTCAAATCCAAAGATATAGGAGTTGACAGTTTAAAAAATTACACATAAGCAAATCTGTATTTTGTTCTTCTCTTCTTTTTTTTTTAGTAGGAGTCTCACTCTGTTGCCCAGGCTGGAGTACAGTGGCACGCTCATGGCTACCACAGCCTCGACCCACTGGGCTCAGGCGATCCTTCTGCCTCAGCCTTCCAAGTAATTGGAACTACAGGCACGCACCACCACACCCAGCTACTTTTTTTATTTATTGTAGAGACGAGGTCTCGCCAAGTTGCCCAGACTGATCTTGAACCCTTGGGCTCAGGCAGTCCTCTTGCCTCAGCCTCCCAAAGTCCTGGAATTACAGGCATGAGCCACTGTGTCCAGCTGTATGTTGTTCTTGATTGTCAATGCCCTCCAGCGAAAAGAACACCAACAGACACCTGTAGTTGGATAAAACTGGCTTTATTGACTCATTTCAAGAACGCACACCATGATGAAACTGCAGCACATCGAACAAAAGGGTGTTACGGGATCTGGACTTGCATTTGGTGATCTTGGGAAGAGGTGAAGGATGAGAGGCTTTGCTCTAGATCAGATGCTCATCAGAAGGTGGGATAACTAATAAATCTCACCAAGGAGGTGGGAGGAATGAAGTAAGGCTAAAGCTGGCATTGGTAAAGAAGCAGCATTCACTCATTTTAACTCGGATGCATGCATGGTTGGTTATTTTTGTGGTTTGGTACAAATGTACATGTTTCTGTCTTTGTTTAGATATGCTTACAGAGAGGTCTTGTTTCTGTCTTGATCTATCGCGATTACAGAGTGGCCTTGACTGATGTTGGTGTCTGTGAATGCTTATGTTTGACAAGAGAAAACCAAAGCACTGCTGAGTGCCAGGTCAGTTCCTGGCTGCCAGAGAGTGCTTTTCTGCTTCGCAGGCTCCTCTTCTGCTCCACTTCCTGGGAGCTGAGTATTGTGTTTTTTGTTTTTTGTCACAGTCTCACTCTGTTGCCTAGGTTGAGTTCGGTGGCAGATTACAACGATCACGGCTCACAGCAGCCTCGACCTCCTGGGCTCAGGTGATCCTTTCACCTCAGCCTCCCAAGTAGCTGGGACTACCAGCATGTGCCACCACGTTTGGCTATTTAAAAAAATTTTTTTTTGTAGAGACAAGATTTCACTATGTCGCCCAGGCTGTTCTTGAACTCCTACTCTCCAGAAATCCGCCCGCCTTGGCCTCTCAAAGAAGGCATTGTTACATAAGTGGTGACAGAGCAAAAGGGGAAACAAAAGGAAAAAGGAGAATTTTTCCAAGAAAACTTTCTGGAAGAAGTAGCACTGAACTATGATGCAAAACAAGAAAAGGATGCTGAGCAGGACCAGAGGCTAGGGAATATTCTAGGGGAATGGGATGACTTGGAAGCGAGAGGTGCTCATGCCTGTAATCCCAGCACTTTGGGAGGCGAAGGCAAGAGGATTGCCTGAGTCCAGGGGTTTGAGACCAGCCCTGGCAATTGGCGATACCTCTACAATAAATAAAAAAACTAGCTAGGTGTGGTGGTGCGTGCCTGTGGTTCTGGCTACTTGTAAGGCTGAGGCAGAAGGATCACCTGAGCCCAGCAGGTCAAGCCTGCAGTGGCCGTGAGCGTGCCACTGCACTCCAGCCTAGGCCACAGAGTGAGACTCCAACTCAAAAAAAAAAAAAAAAGGAAGCAAGAGGTGGAGGACTGGGGAAGAGAAGAGGACCTGTGTGTGTGTGTGTGTGTGTGTGTGTGTGTGTGTGTGTGTGTGTGAATAAAGGTGTGTATAGGATGGGAAAGGGAAAGGACCCCCAGAAAGTGCCACCTGAGCTGGACTAAGAATTAGGAGGGCAACATGGAGGTGGCCTAGGATGAGGCTGGAGCAAAAACAAGGAGGAGGTGAAGATATCCCTCACGAAGAAGCCTGTGTCCTGTCTAGCTCAGGCTAAGGTGGGGTTGGGAACAGAGGCACAGAGAGGAAAGACGGTAACAAAGGGAGTGTGGCAGTAGCCATACTGGAGTGCAGGAGACTGGAGGGACCACACGTGGAAGCCTTTCTGCTTTCTCTTGCCACCACCCCTGAGCTTGGCCAAGACCAAGGTGACCACTTGCTGAGTGAGTGGCAGAGAGTCATTCTAAAGGAGGAAAGGACCTCAGGAACACAGGCGCGAGTTGGAAAATGATGTGGACCCAGACTCCCCCTCTAGTTTCCCAGGTTCAGCTTCTTGCTCATCCTTGTAGCAACTCCCTCGCCTTCTTTTACTCTATTTTGGTCTTCCTTTTTCTCGCCCTCTATTTCAGCCTCCCTGGGGATCTACTCTCCTGGGCCCAATCCAGGAGGTCCTCCTTGATCTGGCAAAAACACACATGCGTATAACTCTCCCTCTGCCTACCCACAGATTTCTGTTTTTTGTTTTTTGTTTTTTTGAGTTGGAGTCTTACTCCTTCACCCAGGCTGGAGTGTAGTAGCATGCATGCTCACGGCCACCCCAGCATCAGCCTTCTGGGCTTCAGTGATCCTTCCACCTCAGGCTTCCAAGTAGCCGGAACTACAGACACGTGCTACCATGCCCGGCTATTTTTTTTAAATGTTATTGGAGAGACGAGGTCTCGCCAGGTTGCCCAAGTTGGTTTCGAACCTGCGGCCTCAGGCAATCCACTTGTCTCGGCCTCTAAAATTGCTGGGATTACAGGCTGAGCCACTGAGCCCAGCCTACCCATAGATTTCTAAAGTAGGAAGATGACTATAAGGAGACTTCGTTTCTCTCTTTCTTTCTTTCTTTCTTTCTCTCTCTCTCTCTTTCTTTCTTTTGATAGAGATGGGGTCTCACTACATTGCCCAGACTCATCTCAAACTATCTTCCTATCTTCCTGCCTCAGCCTCCCAAAGTGCTGCGTTTATAGACATGAGCCACTGTTCCTGGCCAGTTTCTCTATTTCTAAGTGGCTAGACTAAAAGCAAACATAAGAAACTAAATAGCCAGGCACCATGGCACGTGCTTGAAATCCCAGCACTTTGGGAGCCTGAGGCAAAGAATTGCCTGAGCCCAGGGGTGCAAGACCAACCTAGGCAATTTGGCAAGACCTCATCTCCACAATAAAAAATTTTTTTTTTTATTTAGCCAGGTGTGGTGGCTAAGGCGACCGGCTAGTTGGAAGGCTGAGGTGAAAGGATCTCCTGAGCCCAGCAGGTCAAGGCTGCGGTGGCTGTGAGCGTGCCACTGCACTCCAGCCTGGGTAACAGTAAGACTCCAACTCAAAAAAAAAAAAAAGGAAGAAGCTACATTGATCATGTCCATCCCTTGCTTAAAGTCTTTCTATGGGTCAGCTCCACTTTGAATAAAATCCAGCTTCTTATCCTGGCCTATCAAGCTGTACATGACCTGCACTTTCCCCCTGGCTGGCCTCATCTCCTGCAGTCCTTCTCTCCTGCTATGTTCCAACCACACTGAACTTCTTTGATTTCTCTGATAATGACTTTCAAACTTTTCTGCCCACAAGTCACAGTCAGAAATACATGTTATATCACAATCCAAAACATACACTCACGCTATAGATATAGATATATCAAATATCACACTATATATATCTCCACTATATATATCCTAAAGTTTCCTGAAACATTTGCCTTTACAAAGTACAACACACTCTGATATTTTCTTTTCTGCTTCATTTTTTAATTTTTTATTTTTTGAGTTTGAGTCTCACTCTGTCGCCCAGCCTGGAGTGCAGTGGCACACTCATGGCCACCACAGCCTTGACCTGCTGAGCTCGGGCAATCCTTCCACCTCATCCTTCCAAGTAGCTGGAACCACAAGTGTGCACCACCATGCCCGGCTAAGTTTTTGATTTATTGTAGAGATGAGGTCTCGCTATGATGCCCAGGTTGATCTCGAACTCCTGAGCTCAGGCAATCCTCTCACCTCGGCCTCCCAAAATGCTGGTATTACATGCTTGAACCACTGTGCCCAGCCTCTACTTCATTTTTTTAAATGTCAGCAGCTGGCGCAGTGGCTCACGTGAGCGTGCTGCTGCACTCCAGCCCGGACAACAGAGTGAGATCCAACTCAAAAAAAAAATGTTTGTCAGGACTCACTAGATTGGTTTCACTGTCCACTCTACTTTGACACACCAAGCTTTTTCTCAGGGCCTTTTCACGGACTGTTCCCTCTGCCAGGAATGTCCTTCTCCCTAATTTTCCCAGTTGGAACCTTTTCATTTTTCAAATCTCAGATCACCTGCCCAGAGAGATCACCCAGACTAGAATAGCTACCTCATACAGTTTTATCGCTATGATATTTTTCTAGTTTATATTTTTTCATTGATCTATTTTGTTTGTTGATTGTCTTTCTCCTTCACTATGATAAGGTAAACTCCATAGGGGCAGTATCCTTCTTGGTATCAGACCTAGAACAATGCCTGGTGAACATTAGGTACTCAGAAATCTTGGTAGGCTGCAGGAATGAGCCTAGTCAAGACTGCTCTCTGTGGGCTTCAGCATTCTCTACACAGTGTGAGGTTGAAGCCATTCCCTGAGATCCCCTCCAGCTCTACCTATCAGTCCAAGTTTCCAGGACACACCAGAGAACGTGCTCCGGAAACCCGGGGTCAGGTTGGTGGGCCAGACAGAGAAGGTCAAGCAGTCAGCTGAGGCCAGATGGAGAAGGAAGGAGCCTTGCTTCCAGGCTGCTGAAGGCCAAGGATATAAACCCAGGCACAGAACAAAGATGGCAATTCAGAACTGGAGCAGCCGGACATAAAGAAGACAACCATGTTGATGGACTTCCTGTGTGCTAAAAGCATCGTCTCATTCAATACTTAAGTCCTCTGAGTGGGGAAGGGGTGGTAACAACATCATGACAATTACGACTCAGGAGTTAGGCACTTCGGATCCAAAGTCAGACTCCAACACTTGCAGAGGTTGTACAGGTTGACGGTGCAGGCAGGAGCCACACAGCCTGGGTTTGAATCCTGGCCCTACCGGTTATTACAGTTTTACTTGTGACCTTGGAAACTCACTCAGCCTCTCACTGGCTTTCTTATGTCTTAATAGGCATTCGTTGCATTACCTCATGTTCTTTCCAGCACATCTCCAGGAAGTCTTCCTGGGGATTGGGAATCTTAAGCAAACTAGGGATTGGGAATCTTAAGAAAAATTAGGAGACTCTGTGGGGCTCCTGGCCTCTGAGTTGAGCATGGTGCTTGGAAAGCTCTACATTTAGCAAGCTGAGTTGAGTCCAGGGTCCAGCCCTTACTAGCTTATGACCTTAGATAAGTCACAACCACTGGGAGCCTCAGTTTGCTCACAAGGACTATGAGCCACGGTTTCACCCACAGCTGGAACATTCTTTTTCCTTTCTTTTTTCTTTTTTCTGTCACCCAGGCTGGAATACAGTGGCGCTATCACAGATCTCTGCAGCGTCAACCTCCTGGGCTTAGGCTATCCTTCTGCCTCAGGCTCTCACGTAGCTGGGACTATAGGCAGGCACACACCACCACACCTGGCTAATTTTTTTTTTTAAGAGATGTCGCTCTGTTGCCCAGGCTGGTGGGACATTCCTCTGATGAGTAGCCTCAGTCTCCCCAATCCCAACACTTCTTCTTCCCCAAAGGAGAGAAGAAAATAGAATTGCCACAGAGAGCCTTGAACTCTTATTTTTAATAGTCTTTCCTTATCTCTTCCAGCTTTCTCCAGGTTGAATAATGAAAATCCCTCTCTCTTTCCCTCACAAATCTAATTCTCAGTCCTATGGGTTTCCTTTGCTGTATCACTTATGTCTTCTGAGACTGGCAGTACCAAGCCCTGCACCATGACACTGGCTGGGGTTTGAACTGAGTTGAGTGAACGAGGGCTGGGAAATATCTCCATGTCTTACAGAACCCTCAGATCCAGGGAATAATGGTTCCATTCTCTCTCTCTTTTTTTTGGAGATGTGTTCTTAGTATGTTGCCCTCTTGGGCTCAAGGGATCTTCACGCATTGGCCCCCCAAGTTGCTGGGATTAAAGGTGTGAGCCACCGTGCCCATCTCAAAAGCTCCTTTCTGGAGGTTTTTGCCATCTGCAAGGCACTGTGCTAAGTGCTGTTGGGGCTCAGAAAATTATACCCCAAATATGGCATTTTGTTTTCAAGTTGTAGTCTCACTCTGTCACCCAGCCTGGAGTGCAGTGGCACACTCATGGCCACCACAGCCTCAACCTACTGGGCTCAGGTGATCCTTCCGTCTCAGCCTTCCAAGTAGCTGGAATCACAGGCATGTGCCACCATGCGCTGGTAATTTTTTCATTTATTGTAGAGACGAGGTCTCGCCATGTTGCTAAGGTTGGGCTTGAACCCCTGAGCTCAAGCAATCCTCTCGCCTACATTTCCCAAAGTACTGGGATTACAAGCTTGAGTCACCATGCCAGCCTCAAATATGGCATTTTGACATGCTAAACTGGAGAAGCCTCAAGGTCTCTGTGACCTCTCCCACCCTCACTGTCTCTCCCAAAGTGAAGTCCCTTTATCTGCCTAAGATGCAGACCCACCAAAAGGAACAATTGTTAAGACCAAGAACGTGACCACACTTGAACAGACCCTTTCACAGGATAATATACATGTTAATTTCTGTTCCTCGATCCATTCATTCTCCCTAGTAATCCTCTTCTCCTGGCTTCCATAAGCTGTTTTGCCAAGATGGTATATTAAATACCACATTAAATAAATTTGTATGCCTTTTCTCCAATTAATCTGCCTTTTGTGAGTTAATTTTTCAGCCAACCTTCGGAAGGAGAAGGGGAACGTTTCCTTGACCCTACAGTGCCCTCATCGTATGATTTCTTCTTTTTTTTTTTTTTTTTGAGTTGGCTCCGTCGCCCAGACTGGAGTGCAGTGGCCGCTCCCGGCCACCGCAGCCTCGACCTGCTGGGCTCTGGCGATCCTTCCGCTTCAGCCTTCCAAGTAGCTAGAACTACAGGCACGCACTACCATACCCGGCTGACATCGTATGATTTCATTTAAACCTCTAAATACTGTTGTATTGAGGATGAAACCTAAGCATAATCAATGGGGTGCAGGTTTCTAGGTTCCTCTGACTCCACAGCTCCTCCTTTGAATCAGGGTGCTATCGCAGAGGGACAAGCCAAAACCATGGGAATAGAGTTGCCTTTTCTAACGGGAAGGGGAAAAAATGCCACGGGACGGGGAAGGGGGGGAGAATGGGGAGATGCCAGAATGCTAGAAGGGAAACACGATAATATAAAAAGGATCAAACAAACAAACAAACCCAGAGACACATACAGTTGAGAACTGAGTTTCAATCTGTATATATTAGTGCTGAAGGGATGGGAGAGGCAGAGTGATGGGAGGTGGGTGAGGTAAGTCCGGGAATTTTCAACTGAAGGTAAGGAGGTATGGGGCGGGGGTGCAAACAGGGTTGGAGAAAGGTCAGGGGAAGAAGTGCCCCCCCCATTCCTGCAGAGAGTCAAAAGATCAGGAAGGTGCTAGTGTGTGAACTGTTTATTTTTTCCAAAGTCTAAAAATACAGTGAAAAGGAAATGTACACACACACAAACTAAAGTAACAAATGGGGAAAAGTGGTCATGGCGACAACTGAAAAATCTGAGACAGGAATTTCAGGAACTGGGATAACTCAGTGACCTGAGCTTGGAAATTCCACCCCGTGACGAAGCTCTTGAAAGCTGCCGTTTCCGATCAGAGTCTAGAGTGCTTTCCAGCAGCCTGGGGTGGAGCAGAGAGGGAATGAAGGAGGGGGGCGGGTGGAGGTGAATGTCCCCACTGAAAAGGCAAATGTTACTTCCAGGGGATGTAGGGTCCTCCATTTAGCCCACTTTCATAGTAATAATAACTACTATAACAACAACAGCTCCTTATTAAAATGCCAACAGTAGCTGGGCTCGGTGGCTCAGCCTGTAATCCCAGAGCTTTGGGAGGCTGAGGTTGAAAGGACTTGGGCGCTAGTAACAACTCCACACCCGTTGGGGACCAAGAGATTTATTAAAGTGGCGGCTACAGAGCTAGAGGGGTGGGGAGAGAGAGAGAAAGAACAGAAACACTATCTGAAGAAATAATAGTCCAAAACTCTCAAATGTGACTTT
>CAUYQG010029245.1:0-21986 GCA_963574415.1 Tarsius wallacei
GAGTCTCACTCTGTCGCCCAGACTGGAGTGCAGTGGCTGCTCCCGGCCACCGCAGCCTCGACCCGCTGGGCTCCGGCGATCCTTCTGCCTCAGCCTTCCAAGTAGCTGGAACTACAGGCGCGCGCTACCACACCCGGCTGATTTTTTGATTTATTGTAGAGATGAGGGCTCACCGAGTTGTCCAGGCGGGTCTCGAACCCGCGGGCTCAGGCAATTCACGCACCTCAGCCTCCCAAGGCGCGGGATTACAGGCTGAGCCACTGAGCCCGGCTATCGCTCTTGATCTTTTTTTAAAAAAATCTATACAATGGGAGGAATTCTAAATTTTTAAGACTTTGTGATTTTAGTGTGTATTTCTCCAAGTAATTTCCTCCATGCTTCTACTTGTTGGTTCATAAGCTTTTTTACTCTAGCCATCAAAATGTCCTCAAGTACTCTCCAAGTACTTTATGGTAATACAAGTTATCAGTTTGTTATTCTTTTAGAAAAACAGTAATTTGAAGAATACTACAAAGTTGAAGTGAGTCTAAGTATTATACTTTCATTCTGACTACAGCATCTAAATATTACATGAAAGAGGAAATTGGAATTTGGGTCATTGGGCAACCCCTTCGGGTCTCCTCCTACTGTAGGAGTTTTTCTGTCCTCTCAATAAATCCTGCTTTTTCACTTTAAAAAAAAAAAAAAAAGACATTTGGGTTATTATGTAAATGTTGAATCTACATGGTGTAAAACCTTCAGGTGTTTTGATAAGTCAGTGTTGTTATCTTATAAGCATAACAACAATTTGCTTATTGGTACTTTCTTCTTAAAACCATAACATGTTTTCATCAAGAGGTTTTTTGGGATTGGTAATTAACCTGCATATCCCTTCCTGGCTAAGAAACAGAAGGCCCTTTTGCTTTTGAGATTATGGAGAGCTTATACACAGTTTCACTATTTAACATTTCTTATACTATTTCTTATATTTTCTGATGGCCATGGAAAGAAGTCCTAAGCTCTTTTTAGACCTATTTTTCAAATATAGTTTGTTACAAACTTAAAGGCCATAATTATGCTAAAATCATATGCAGTTGGCATTATACTTCCTAGTTCACCTCCAGTATTTTAGAGCTTTCTCACTACATTTTGAAAGACTTTGATGGAATTTTGAAATGCATTGCTTGCGTAGTTTTTTGAGGCTGCATTACTGCTACAAGAAGAGTTATGAAACAGAACTCTGCACTTCCCATTAGTTAGTTCTTTGTCATGTCGAACACTAGATGCGTATGTGCCTGGTGTCTAAATACAGAATGCCTGTAGATTCGATCAACACACCATGGATCCAAATTCTTCCTCCAGGTGTAGGAACTAGATTAATCAGAAGAGTAAAAGGCACTGCTGGATGTTGTGAAAGGAATCTTTTATGGGGGCCTGTGAGTATTGTTTTGCAGTTGCCATTTCTGAAATATCTCTGGTTAAGACATACAGATTTTTTCAGGATGCCAAGTATAAAAGTAGATAAAGTCACTGGTACTTGTCTCTTTATTCACTCTTAAATGATAATAAGTAATTTGTACTGTTATTGAAAAATTGTTGTAGTTTTTATTTAGAATGGTTGGATGCTGTGATTTTAGCACAAAGGTGTGTTTTTTTCTTATTTTTATGGTTCAGGAACAGTTACTTGAGAGAATGGCTTTTTCCCTGTGGGTTCGTAGCTAGTGGTGTTTCCTGAAAGTAGTGGAAGTGAGTTGTGCTTTAATTGCAATCACTGTTGACCTTTCTCACCTGTCTTTTCTAGTGTCACTTTTTTCCTCCTACTTCTAACTTCTATTTGTCCTCCTGTTTCTAATATATAAGACTTATGTTTTGGTCAGTTTCTTAGAACTTATTTGTACACTTAATATTCTCTTGTTCATCAATTATTTGGGAATAAAATTCCCTATACTTCTAAAACATTAGCAAGGTGTATTTGTAATTCACAAGTGTAAGGATTTCTTGAGATAACACATCTGATTTATCAGAATCTGAATTGTAGTTGAATTGACCACCTCCTTCTATCATTGTGCTTAAGTGGTGTTTTATATTTAAAAGTAAATGTCTGTTCAGAAAAAATTTTAAATTTCTAAACATATTTTTGTTGGATAGGAAGGAGAAAGAAAATCATCCCCCTATAGTCTACTGATAACATTTTTAAGTGTTTTTCCTTTTTTATGTTTATTGTTTTATAAAGCTGAAGTTATATGGTACATGAATTTTGCAATATCTGTCTCCCTGACCCCCTGCCACTTAACATTAAATTATTTCAGGTTTCTAAAAATTCTTTCTTTTTGAGTCAAAGTCTCACTCTGTTGCCCAGGTTAGAGTCCGGTGGCAAGATCATGGCTCACCACAGCCTTGATCTCCTGAGCTCAGGTGATTCTCCTGTTTCAGCCTCCCAAGTAGCTGGGACTACAGGTGTGTGCCACCACACCCAGCTAAATTTTTTATTGTTTGTAGAGAAAAGTTCTTACTATGTTGTCTAGGCTGGTCCCGAACTTCTGGGCTCAAGCAATCCTTCCTCCTTAGGCTCCCAAAGTGCTGGGATTAAAGGCATGAGCCACCGTGCCCAACTTTGGTTACTAAAAATTATTAGCAAATATCCATTTCAGTCACATATAACATTCTGTCCAAGGGTAGTACTTAATTTAGTTAGCACATCCACAATTGATAGATATTTTTAAATTTTCAAGATTTTGGCTTAGGTTTATAAGTAACTCTGAGAAGGACACCAGTTTTTAAGACTGTCTTGCAAGGTGCCTTTGGGGAGAAAATCTCTTTGTACTCGTACTTGATTCTTTTTTTTGAGCCAGAGTCTCACTGTTGCCCAGGCTGGAATGCAGTGGCACGCTCACGGCCATCCCAGCGTTGACCTGCAGGGCTCAGGTGATCCTTCTGCTTCAGGCTTCCAAGTAACTGGAACTATAGGCACACGCTACCATGCCCAGCTAATTTTTTGATGTATTGTAGATACGAAGCCTCACCAAGTTGCCCAGGCTGGTCTCGAATCCCTGCGTTCAGGCAGTCCTTTTGCCTCTGCCTCCCAAAGTGCAGGGATTGCAGACTTGAGCCACCGCGTCCAACCCGTACTTGTATTCTTGATTTTAAGATATTATCCGTAATAGCTTGACCTTATATTTTTAAGAACAAGCAATGAATTAGGATTTTTTAAAAAATGTGTTATGTGCATTTTTGTTTAAACTTATGGATCTCACTTTTTTAAACTTTTACTTCTGCGTGACAGATAGTCTATGTGCTAGACATTTTAAATTCTTTTAGAGATGAGATCTTGCTTATATTACCCAGGTTGGATTCGAACTCCTAGACTCAAGCAGTCTTCCTGCCTCAGCCTCCCACTGAGTAGTTGGGACTACAGGCACGAGTCACCATGCCTGATTTAGCCATTTTAAAAATGTAGACGCCTCAGGAAGCTGTGTCTCATGCCTGTAGTCCCAGCAGTTTGGGAGGCCAAGGTGGGAGGATTGCTTGAGCCCAGGGATTCGAGACCAGCCAAAGCATCATAGTGAGACCTTGTCTCTATTAAGAAAAAAAAAATTAGCCAAGCGTAGTGGCATGCACCTGTGGTCCCACCTATTGGGAAGACTGAGGTGGAAAGGTCACCTGAGCACAGGAGGCCAAGGCTGCGGTGAGCCATGATCGTGCCACTGCACTCCAGCCTGGTAGATGGAAGACTCTGACTCAAAGAAATACAATAAAATAAAAATATGGAGTACTGTTGTTTTCTGGTTTTTTGTTTTTTGTTTTTTTGAGTTGGAGTCTCACTGTGGCCCAGACTGGAGTGCAGTGGCCGCTCCCAGCCACCGCAGCCTCGACCTGCTGGGCTCCGGCGATCCTTCCACTCAGCCTTCCAAGTAGCTGGAACTACAGGGGTGCGCTACCACGCCCGGCTAATCATTTGATTTATTGTAGAGATGAGGTCTCGCCAAGTTGCCCAGGCGGGTCTCGAACCCGCAGGCTCAGGCAATCCACTCACCTCAGCCTTCCAAGGCACGGGATTACAGGCTGAGCCACCGAGCCCAGATTGTTGTTTTCTTCATGGAGACAAAGTGCAGTTGGACCTATAGAACGTATTCAAATAGTTGGAGCATAGACGACTTCATAGACGACCTCAACTAAGGCAGGTTTTTCTATGCCTCAAGTTTCATGTGAATAGATAACTGGATCCATGCGTAGGAGATAGGTCAAGCATGAGTTCTGAAATGTTGGTTACTGGAAAAACACAAACTCACAAGGCTTTGAGGTTTTTCTTTGTTTTGCTAGGTTATAAATGACCAGAAATTTTTCCAATAATTCAGCCACAGAAGAAAGGAAAGTGTTTTTGTTCTTTATTTCCATTGTAAAGAGTCCCTGTGTCACCGACTTGAACCAAGACAGTGTACTGACTTTTCTTGTGGAATAAATGCAGCTAAGTTTAGAACACTTTGAGTTACTTACAAGTTCTTAAGTGTGCCTTCTGTGCAAAACTTAAAGTCATAAAGATAATAGCAGAATAGAAATAGCTAGGGAAATATGATTGCACAATCAAAATACGGAAATTTGAAGTCTTTTAGTAAATTTTGAATCAGAAAAGTTGATGTTCTTTTTAAACTTCAAGATCTCAGGGTAGCCGGGCTCAGTGGCTCAGCCTGTAATCTTGCACCTTGGGAGGCTGAGGTGAGTGGATTGCCTGAGCCCGCGGGTTCGAGACCCACCTGGGCAACTTGGCGAGACCTCATCTCTACAATAAATAAAAAAATTAGCCGAGCGTGGTAGCGCGTGCCTGTAGTTCCTGCTACTTGGAAGGCTGAGGCGGAAGGATCGCTGGAGCCCAGCAGGTCGAGGCTGTGGTGGCCAGGAGCGGCCACTGCACTCCAGTCTGGGCGACAGAGTGAGACTCCCACTCAAAAAAAAAAAATCTCAGGGTATATATTTTTTTGTTTAGTCGGCCTCTGTCTTCCCCTTCATAGTTTATTTTATTTTTTTTGGAGACAGATCTCACTCTGTTGCCCAGGCTAGAGTGCAGTGGCACATTCATGGCTCACAACAGCCTCAACTTCCTGGGTTCAAGTGATTTTCCCTCCTCAGCCTTCTGAGTAGCTAGGACTACAGGTACGTGCCTTGTTATTTTTGTAGAGATGGAATGTCACAGTGTTACACAGGCTGGTTGTGAACTGGCCTCAAGCAGTCCTCCTGCCTTGGCCTCTCAAAGCTGGGATTATAGGCTTGATCCACCACACCTGACCTCCCTTGTTAGTTTAGGGTGGTAATAGATAATAACCTGACTATACAAATGAGGAAAATGTTCTTGAATATGGGTTATACATAGAAATAGTCATTTCTCTTCATTTTTATTATAATTTAAAAACATGTGATCTAATTCTCATTAAATCCCAGAAACATATATTAATATGAAAAAGAATTGAAAGTAGGATTTTTTTTGCAGAACCTACATGTTTTATTCTTTTATGATAAGCCATGAATACATTTATTTGTGAGACTAGAAGTAGACTCAGAATTAGGCTGAAAACCACAGTAATACTAGTTTTTTGTGTGTGTTTTCCCCCTCATTTCCTTTCTTTTATATTTCATGCTTCTCAACCTGTCATATGTTTCTCCTCTGAATGTGCTTATAATACACATAAGTGTTCTAAGGATCAACTTTGTCACTGAGCCAGTTGGACTCCTGGCTAGGAGTTTATACCTTTCTGGCATTTCTCTTGCCCATTTGTTTAATCTTTTCAACTCATTTGATCCTCTGGCATTAGAGCTAACAGCTGCAGTTGCATATGGAGTTCATGAAATAGCTGAATAATAAAATATCATGACCCGGTTCTTATATATTTCATTGATGGCTAAGTTGGCAACTCTCTTAACGCTGAAGTAGGAATGATCAAGCCATGGAATTGTTTTTGGAAGTTCATGTATAATCAGTGAAGAGTTTTATCTTCTATGTTTTCCATAGCAAAAATGCTACAGATTTATTTGACAGATCAGGTGGAATATTATCTTTATTTTGCAAGAAGAGAGTTTATGTATAAAAGGGGTTGATAATTGATCCTGAGTGACTTGTTATTATCTGCTAAATCCTAGTTCTGGTGTTTATTGTGCATCTATTAGACATAGTGCTTTGTGTTACACATACATTATTTCTCATCCTCTGAATAAGTGTAAGATAGGTGATATGACTGTATTTTTACATGAAGAAAGCAGACTCAGATTGTATGCTCATATCTTCTTAGTTGATACTGCTTGAAAAGTGGCAGAACTGAATTCAAGTCCAAGATTATGTATTTCTAAAACATATGGTCTATCTATTGCACATTGTAGCGCTACTTTAAAAAAAAAATCATTGCAAATAGTATTTTACTTCCATTTTTCTGTTGATAGATATTGGCTATTATAATGAAAGATGTTATTAACATTATTGTATACATGTCTTTGGGCTGGATTATTGAGTCATTAGGTATGCATATGTTCAGATTTAGAGGTGTTGCTAAAAGTTCCATAGTGGCTCCAGCTCATGAATGTTTTAGTTGTCCCATATTCTTGCCATACTTTCTTTGGTTTAAAAAAGATTTAAGTCTGGGCGCGGTGGCTCAAGACTGTAATCCCAGCATGTTGGGAGACTGAGGCGAGAGGATTGCCTGAGCCCAGGGGTTCAAGACCAGCCTGGCCAACTTGGTGAGATCTTGTCTCTCCATAAATCAAAAAATTAGCTGGACATGGTAGTGCGCTCCTGTAGTTCCAGGTACTTGGAAGGCTGAGGCAGAAGGATTGCCTGAGCCCAGCAGGTCGAGGCTGTGGTGGCTGTGAGCATGCCACTGTACTCCAGTCTGGGCAACAGAGTGAGACTCCAACTCAAAAAAAAAAAATTTAGCCACGTAGCAGGTGTCTGTTAGTATCATTTTGTGTTTTAATTTGTATATCTCTGATGATGGATTGATTTTTATATACTATTGGAGAGCCTCTTTTATAAGTACTTAAGTAAAGACTTTTACTCATTAAAGTTTTTTTTTTTTTTACTGCCTTATTGAGTTGTCTGGGTTCTGTATATTCTGTTTACTAGTTCTTTGTCAGGATTATGAGTTAATTTTTTTTTTCCTCTAAGGCTTTCTTTTTTATCCTGGGTATCCTTTGAACAGTGATGTCCAACTTCATTCTTTCTTTTAAAGTTAGCTTTCTGTGTCTGGTTTAAAAAACCTTTGCCTACCTAAAAGTCATAAAGATGTTCTATATTACTTCTAAAAGCTGTATTGTTTTACTTTTTCACACTCAGGTCTGTTTTGCATCTGGAGTTGATTTGCACAAATGATGTGAGATACAAATCAAGATTTATTTTTTCTTCTATGTTAAGTTGATTTCGCATCATTTATTGAAAAGACGATCTTTTGCCCACTATGGTTCAGTGGCAACTCTGTGACCTCTATAATTTTAATGGAAAATTCTGATATTTGACATTCCCCAAATCAAAATGATCTCAAATTCTTTTTGTAGTTTCACTTAAACTGTCTCAAGCATAGACCATGTTTTCTATTTTATCTCATC
Organism: Tarsius wallacei; assembly: GCA_963574415.1. Taxonomy (NCBI): domain Eukaryota; kingdom Metazoa; phylum Chordata; class Mammalia; order Primates; family Tarsiidae; genus Tarsius; species Tarsius wallacei. The sequence continues at coordinate 7,564 of CAUYQG010029245.1, forward strand.
TAGTATAGTGCTCTGAATACATTGTACGACAAAGTCAGAGAATTTGTTAGTTTTTATCAGTGGGATAGCAACAGCTGGGATAGATGTTACTGCCGGAAGGAAAAAGAAATGGCTTCACATTTCTGGATGGGAAGTTTATGTGTTGTTTCTAGGTAAAATTTTTCTAGCTGCTCTTTGCCCATGAATTTCTTTCTACTGAAAATTATGGAGGTTTGGATTATAATTTTTCTCACAAGATTGAGAGCAGGTATCAGAGGAGCCATCCATTCAAAACAGAGTTCTTTGACTACACTACCTGGTATGTTTATGTGTACTTGAGGCTGTCTATTCAGTAAACCTACATACACTTCACCATATGATTGGACCAATGATGGAAGCGTTCCCCCTATTATCTGTTTTGCTTCACTTGTTCTTCTCAGTAACCAATTTGATTTTTAAGTAAGCACGAAGATAAAGAAGTCCATGAAAGACTTTAGTTCTGGCCATGATGTCATAACGGATATTGAAATATCCTCCTGCCATTAAAAAAAAGATATAACTAGAAAAACTTATAAGCTGTATAAACATATTAGAAAGAATAAGTTATAAAATTAATATCGAGCCAGGCACGATGGCTCACTCCTGCTATCCCAGCACTTTGGTAGGCTGAGGCGGAAGGATTGCTTCAGCCTAGGAGTTTGACACCAACCTGGGCAACATAGCGAGACCTCATCTCTACAAAAAATTTTCCAATAATTAGCTGAGCATGGTGGTGTGTGCCTGTAGTCCCAGATACTCAAGAGACTGAGGCAGAAGGATTGCCTGAGCCCAGGAGGTTGAGGCTGAAGTGAGCTATGATCATGCCCCACTGCACTACAGCCTGGATGACAGAGTGAAACCCCAACTAAAAAATAAATGTATAAAATAATAAAATCAATAATGTTGTAACCTTCTACCTTAAAGATTCAGAGAAAAAGCAAATTAAGCTCTAAGTAGAAGGAAATAAACAATAAGCATAAACACAATACAGTAGAGAACAGACAATAGAAAAATAAAAGAAAAAATATTTTTCTTGGAAAAGCTTAATAAATTGATAAACCCCTGTTGAGATTGGTTAGTAATGAAAGAAAAGAATTCCAATATGAGGATTTTGCAAGCAGGATAGTAAGTGATTATTCTCAATGACTTTATGCCAATAAATTCTACAACTCAGAATGAAATACATAAATCCCTTTGAAAGATATTCTGAGCAAAACAGTACAGAAGAGAGAGAAAATTCAAATAGCCCTACATCTATTAAAGAAATTAAACCTGCAATTTAAAATCTTCCGGCAAATAATGCTATGGTGCTGCTGGCCCAGGAACTAGACTTTGAAAACCTCTGTCTTGGGCTTGTAAGGGTAAGATATTACTTTCAAGCCTTGTTTGATTATCTACATGTGGTATAACATTCTATGTAAATGTTTGTTGAATAGAATTGATTGAATGATATGGTACCAAGTGCAGAAATCCTAGCCATTTTTTTAACCTTTTTTCTTTGGTAAGGAACTTTTGACCTTCTCTCTAATTCATTTCAGAAAATGTGTGTGCCTACTGATATGAGAATGCTTTTGTTTCTCATGTTCGTGAAATTATATCTGAATAGGAATGTCTCGGTTTCCTTGGTAAACAAATATATCATGTTGGGAGTAAGCCGTCCTATAATGTTCCTAGACACATGACTTTAGCCTAAAGTCATAAATCCTATAGTCTTTTATAAGTTAAACCAAAAGTAACATTGATCTTTCTAGCAATGGCAAGTGATTTTTTTTTTTTTTTGGCCCAGAGGCGGTGGAAGGGAGGCATGGATTATGTGTGTGTGCCTGCCTGTGTCTTTTCCTGGGCCTTACAGTTCCATTAAATACTGTATTGTCCATTTTTAAAGAAAAGGACCAAATTATAGCATCCCGATTGCTTGTTAAAATTCAAGAGTTTCATCCAGCATGAATCACTATTCAGCTGATGGTTGAAAATTCTGTAGAGTGAATAGCATTTAGAAGACTATTAAAAGCCTTTTTCAGGCCGGGCTCAGTGGCTCAGCCTGTAATCCCAGCACTTTGGGAGGCCAAGGTGAGTGGATTGCCTGAGCCTGCGGGTTCGAGACCTACCTGGGCAGCTTGGTGAGACCTCATCTCTACAATAAATCAAAAATCAGCCGGGTGTGGTAGCGCACGCCTGTAGTTCCAGCTACTTGGAAGGCTGAGGCAGAAGGATCGCTGGAGCCCAGCAGGTTGAGGCTGCGGTGGCTGGGAGTGGCCACTGCACTCCAGTCTGAGCGACTGAGTGAGACTCCAACTCAAAAAAAAAAAACCTTTTTCAAAAGTCAGATAGTGACTCTGAACAATGAACTAGCTTAACCTGCAGGAGGAAACTACATCAGCTAGGAGTCTCCTTTGATTCAGGTGGCAAGTCTTGGGCACAGTGCATTTGTTTATTTAAGGAAACTTGAAGTGAATGTATTGACATTTATTGGACTATTACAGAAATTATGTTCCTGAGCTGTGCCAACCTCTATAAAATAAAAATTAATTATGTGGCTTAATAACACATCAGGTCTTTTTTTTTTTTTTTTTGAGTTGGAGTCTCACTCTGTCACCCAGGCTGGAGTGCAGTGGCACATGCATGGCCACCCCAGTGTCGACCTGCTGGATTCCAGTGACCCTTCCACCTCAGTCTTCCAAAAGTAGCTGGAACTACAGGCACACCACCACACCCCCGGCTAATTTTTTGATTTATTGTAGAGACGAGGTCGTGCCAAGTTTGCCCGGGCTGGTCTCAAATCTGCACGTTCAGGCAGTCCACTTGCCTCGGCCTCCCAAAGTGCTGGGATTACAGGCATGAGCCACTGAGCCCAGCCACATCAAGTCTTTATAAACCACAACTACCTGACACGATTGAGGAAATATGAAGCAGACTCTTTTGCTGAAATTATTTCATAAAATTTGTTCCAGAGAACAGTATCCAGGAAAACTTCATGTCTGATATGTATCATGCAATAACTTATAGAAATATATTACAATGCTGATCATGATTATGTCTCCATAGTGATTTTATAGTTGATTTTCAGTTTATGTAATTTCTGAATTTATAAATATATGTTAATATTTTAGCCATTAAGATATTTTTATTGCCTACTGTGCATACTTGCAAGAGTTAACTAGAATAAAGTAGAGATTTTTTTCAGGGTTATCATAACAATTGAAGTTAATTGCACTTCAGATTTTAAATATTCTTGCAAATATGTTCAGTAGAGTGTATATTTAAAATTCTGTAGTTTTTAGTAAAAAAAAAAAGCAGGATGTATAATATACCATTTTATAAAAATAAATTGTGACATGCATCTATATAGATATGAATATACAAAAAAACTAGATAGAAAAAGATTAATAGTGGTTGTCTCGAAATATACCACTTTTTTTTTTTTTTTGAGTTGGAGTCTTACCTGCTGCCTTTCCACCTCAGCCTTCCAAGTAGCTGGAACTACAGGTGTGCACTACCATGCCTGGCTTATTTGTCTTTGAATATTTTTCTATTTATTGTAGAGACGAGGTCACACCAAGTTGCCTAGGCTGGTCTCGAGCCCCCAGGCTCAGGCAATCCTCTCACCTCAGCCTCCCAAAGTGCTGGGATTACAAGATGAGCCACCGTGCCTGGCCAAAGTACACTACTTTGATTATGTTTTTGCTTATTTCTCTTTGAATTCTTTTTGGAACAAACACAGATTCCTAGTTCATAAAGTTGTTTTTTTTTTAAGCGATGGCAGCAAGCATGGGATGGAGCATTTCTTCTTGCTTTAGCAAAGTTGCAAAGCTATTGCTGCCTCCCCGTCCCCCGACGGCCTTCTTTTCCAAAGACAGACGGTGAGGGTGGAGCTGACTTGCAGAGGATGTAGCTGGATGCTTAGGACTGGGCAGCTACTATGGGCACCCAGACCGGCCAACTCTATTTCAGTTTTCAAGATGAAAACTCGCAGGTCTGAGCTCGTCGGAATAGGATTGGGATTTAGATGACTGCCAGGTTTAGGTCATGAGGTAAAAAGTCCAAGTCACAGCCTTGGAAAGTGGAAATCTAGTGTCAAAGCCACTAGGCAGTTACAACTAGAAAGCATCCTTGCTGCTTGACCTACTCCAGAAACGTGTCACCCACTTCCACTGCAGTATTTCTATGTGTCAGTGACCCAGCTTCACTGTGGCTTCCTGGGTAAACGATAGTGGTATATAGCTCAGGCTTAGCTCTATCATCACTCATTTTCTATTTGCTCTTTCATAATGATTTAGTGAGCACGTACTGTGTGCCAGACACTGGAGATTTCTTGGTAGAAAAGACAAAACCTCTGCCCTCATGGATTTTTACCTTTTAGGGTAGGAGCCAGAAAGTAATGTGAGTGAAAAAGAAATTCAATATAATGTTGGGCAGTGATACGTGCTATGAGACAAAAAACACGGCACTGGAATAGACAGAAAGTGGTAGACATAGAGTTAATGCTTCTATTTTAGATGGAGTGGTAAGGAAGAAAAGACCCACTTGAGGAAATGGCATCCAACAGACTTGAGTGAAGTGCATTGTGAAAGCAAGAGGAAGATCTTGGTGAATGTCTGAGATAGAAAGAAGTGAACATGTAAAGTCTCTGAACCAGGAACGAGCCTTGGTAGTCAGAATTTGGCAGGGAAGTATTTAAAAACCCACACAGCTGTTTAGTGGACTAGCTTATGAGGGATGGTGTGGTTTTTTTTTACCCACCTCCAGCCGTGTAATCAATAAGATATTTAGCTTGCTTTCTTAGGTAAGGAGATTAAAAGCTTCTAATCGGTCAGTGGGATTCCATGTCTGAACCGGTAACTTTGTATTTTGCCGATGAATTGCTGTATCATAATATCTAAACACATTTACTCGTGATACCTGTTTTTATGGACATTTATTTGGTGAACATTTAGTGATCTTACCTAACTGATTGGATGTGATGGGGGAGACAGGTGGAAAAAGAGTTGCTGATGAAAGAGAAGAATAAAACGGGGGTCCAAGTCCTAGAGAACCCGGTGAGTTGGTTATAAGAACAAAGAGGAAAGAAGATCAAGAAGGAAGGTGTGGTTGGCACCCAGAGAAGTCACCCAGTGAGGCCCTGGGATACAAGAACTGAACATGACCTATGGGTTGGCAGCTGAGATGTCACTGCTGGCCTTCCTGGGAGCAGTGTCAACTGAGTGTTGGGTTGGACAGAAGTGGGCTGAGCAGGGACTAAGAGGTGAGGAAGTGACTGGATTTTCTACCTTTTGAGAAGCATGGATGAATAAGAAAGGCATGAGATTAGACAACTTGGCAGGAATATGAATGGAGCCAAAAGTTTTTTTGTTTTTGTAAGAGGCTTCTGTTTTTGTTTTTGTTTTCATGACAGGAAATCATTGTTTGCCATTCTGAGCTCACAGAGTAAACAATTGTCCCCACCCCCACTTATAAACATGTTTAAGACTTCTTACAGGCTGAGTGTGGTGGCTCATACCCAGCATTTTGGGAGGCAGAGGCGAGAGGATTGCCTGAGCCCACTGGTTTGAGACCAGCCTGGGCAACATGGCGAGACCCTGTCTCTACAATAAATCAAAAAATTAGCTGGGTGTGGTGGCGGGCATCTTAGTTCCAATTACTTGGAAGGCTGAGGTGGAAGGATCGCCAGAGCCAAGCAGGTTGAGGCTGAGGTGGCGGTGAGCGTGCCACTGCCCTCCAGCCTGGACGACAGAGTAAGACTCCCACTCAAAAAATAAAAGAGAAAACGAAAAAGACTTCTTACAGCTATGTAGTTTTTCAAGTGTTCAAGGTGATTTCATCTACATGATCTCATTGATCATCCTGAGAGAGTGGTCCCAAGTATTGTGCTTGTTTCTTAGATGAAGGCCTCAAAACTCAGAGATTGTAGCTTAGAGGTCTCCCTGCTAACAAGCAAGAAATTTTGTCAGGATACTCCACCCAGCCCAGTTTGTGAATCTATAGTCACAGCATTAACTAAACATGATGTGGCCCATATTCAACTGGTTATAATCTAGCTATCTCAGAAAAGAACCCAGGATATTTAGGAGATATAACTTGCAGGGTAGATTAAGGAGCTTTTCAGAACCCCGTCTACTCCCATCCCCACTCCTAAACACCAGCGCACACACTCATCTCACCCACCCTTGCGCATCATTGCCACGTATCTGTGTGTGTGCGTGCACACATGCTCACCTAGCCCACACATGCACTCCTGCTGCACACACTGCCTCAAGTTCAGACACCTATAACTGTTCCTAATTAGATACACATCAGTCCTAATCTCAAGTGACCCTTGCCCACAAAACTTGACTATCCTCTCTTTTCAATACTTTCTTCTTTCTGGAGCTTGGACTTGTGGTTGAAAAGTAAAGTTAGGTTAGAGAGAATTGATTTTGTAAGATCAGATGAGACGTCATAAATAAAACCCTGGGTATACAAATAAGAGTTCGGGTGATCATTAAATTTTTGCTGAATTTGCTCTCTTTTCATGAATGAAACCCTGTAGAACTTAAACTAAGCAGTTTTTGTAGATATTTGATCTAAAGGTATAGTTGTTTTCATGCTTTGGTGATTTTTTTTTTTAAATTAAGAAATTGGGTCTCTCACTCTGTTTCCCAGGCTGGAGTGCAGTGTGGCACCATGATAGATAGCGCATTGCAGCCTTGAACTCCTCAGCTCAACTGATCCTCTCACCTCAGCTTCCCAAGATGGTAGGTCTACAGGTGCATGTCTCCAGCCTGGTTACTTTTTTTTGGGTAGAGAAGAGGGTCTTGTCATGTTGCCTAGGCTGGCTTCTGAACTCCTGGCCTCAAGTGATTCTCCCACCTCAGCCTCCCAAACTGTTAGAATTACAGGCCTGAGCCACTGGATTACAGGCATGAGATACCACACTTTGCCCCTTTAATAAATAAATTTTTTTGAGTCACAAGAATCAGCATCAGGTTTTATGAGCACAAAACTTGAATTGTCAGTTTTCATTGAGCCCTAAAATATAAAATAGAAGGTTCAAAATGTTCATAATTCGGGTTGCTTTTACAGAATGATATCCATGTGGTATTACCTGATACTATGCATCTTACATCTTGTTTTATCTTGTTAGCTCTTTCTTCCAATCCCCCCACAAAAAGAGGTAAAAATCTTTGTTTCTCAAACATATCAAGAACTCATCAAGAAAAAAGGGCCAGTGTCTTCTTTCATTGTCTGTGCAGTTTAGAATGGAACTTTGCATCTTGTAGAAGTCCAACAAGTCTTATTTGTAGAACTTTCCTTATTCTTAGCTCTTTTCTGTTACATCTTCTGACAAATAATTTAGATAAATTTATTATTGTAACTAATACACAAACATAAATATGTAGTTATACACATGTCCTCTTTGTAGTCTTCACCTTCATATATATTTCAGAAATTTTCTTAAAGAAGAATGAACATATCTAGATTCTAACTATCTTTGAATGAATCACTTCTTGAAAAAATATGGATCAGAATGAAAAGTGTGGTAGGCAGCAGACTAGGACCCAGATGCTGGTATAATTTCCTCCCACTCCCGTTTTAGAATGAATATTAAGAATTTCGAAGGAGAGGGAATATTACTCTAATGAAGACAGTAACAGTCTAATGATGTGAAGAACTGAATCTCATTATTCTCATTTGACTAAGATACATTATCATTCAAATTTTAATGAAAAAATATCCCTGGGGCATCGGTAGATCTGGGTTAGAGTTTTGATAGTTGCACTTTGACAGAAAAGGTCTAGTAATATAAAACTCCCTCTCATAGATTTACCCTGCTTAGTTTTTGTGGTTTTCTTTGCAGTGTGGTACCCAGGAAGGTCCTGGAACAGCAAGTACTTCTGAAATGCCAACCACATCAGAGGAATGATGGGCAATTAAAAACAAATGCTTCCATCAAATCAGGCTAGACTTTTCATTTTAACCCCTTGCAAACTGGGCAGACAAGTTCCATCTATTTTAATGTGTTTTCTTTTGCTTATGAAGTACTCCATACCCTGAACACATATATTTGCTCTAAATCACCTTTAGAAAGCTAATTATGAAAATATTGTCAAATTAAAACAAAAAAGTTCATAGGCTATTAACCAAGGTGTTAGGTCATTGTATCAGACAGTGGGGGAGGGGACGAGAAGGCTGGATTTAAGTTGTTAGAGGGAAAGCAGAAAGGTGGCAAAGTAATTAAAGGAATTAAGAGTATGCAACAGGAAGAACAAGGGGTCTGGAGGCACACCATTTTGAAGGCCTCAGACCATTTGACCCTGTGGTAGCAATAGCGGTCAAGTTGAAGGAAAGTGTCAGAGGCAGGAGACCTGCCTTGGGCCCATCTCCTGGCCACCTAGCTGGTAGTGAGGAGACACTTAGGGCAGATGCTTCTCTCTAGTGAGAGGGTCCTGAGACCTTCTAGAATGCATTTCAATGGTGGGAGGAGTGCTTAGCCACCCCATACCGAGAGTTTCCCATGGCGTTTTTTGGTCCTTTCACAAAGTAACATGGGAACTATCCAAGGAATTATCACCTCTTTATAGATATTGTATTTTGTGGTTTCGGTGTCCATGACTGGTTAGTGCTGTTGTTTATTCTGGTACTTTTAAATTATTTATTTATTTATTGAGTTGGGGGTCTCACTCAGTCGTCCAGGCTGGAGTGCAGTGGCACAATCATGGCTCACCACAGCCTCGACCTCCTAGGGTAAGGCAGTCCCTCCCACCTCAGCCTCCTGAGTAGCTAACCAAGTCTGGCTAATTTTTTGATTTTTAAAATAGAGATAAAGTCTCCCCATGTTGCCTATGCTTAATCTGGTTATTTTTAGTCTTACTGACATGTTTGATCCCCAATTAGAAGAGGTTATTTGAGTCTGTTTCATAGTCATAGGGTGCAACCTGACAATATTCCGGTCACTTCATAATAGAAATCATTTGCCAAGAAAGAGTTTTAGCTAGAGTGGAAAGAGAACATGGAAAGCAAGGTAAAAACAGTAGAGCTGACTGCGTTGTTATTCAAAGCACACTCTAAACCAGGCATCTTTGTGTGGGTATAATTGTCATTTAAGCTGGTTCTTCAGCAACACCCCTTGTGCAAGCCTTTCAGTCACACTGTGCCTAAGGGTAGTACTCAGATGTATGCCATTTTAAATGTTAGCATGCCATTTCCTTCTGGAAATAAATATTTCTTCTTGTCTTTGCTACTCCTGCCTTTTTTTCTTTGCTTCTTAACCCTCCTTCTTCTAATACCTATTATTTAGAGCTGACTCTGAAGATGGTATAACCCAGCTCCCTCATTTTGTGACCAGAGAGCACAGTACCAGAGAGGGTCAATGACTTGCCTGTATCACACAGGTGACTAAGGAGGGGCCAGAGTCCACGTTTCTGAATTTCTAACTAGGGAGTCATCACTGGACTTTGTAAAGGTTATGGGCTTAAAAACGTCACTCCCAAAATATGTGTCTCAGTACTCTGAGGTATCTGCCAACTCACAGGGGTGCTGCCTGCAAGGTATTTTAAAATGTCAAGGGGTAAAATAAAATTTAAAAAATAAAATAAGCCGGGCACAGTGGTTCAAGCCTGTAATCCCAGCACTTTGGGAGGCCAAGGTGAGAGGATTGCGTGAGCTCACAGGTTTGAGACCAGCATGGGCAACTTTGCGAGACCTCATCTCTTCAATAAGTTAAAAACGTAGCCAGGCATGGTAGCATGCACCTGTAGTTCCAGCTGCTTGGAAGGCTGAGATGGAAGGATCACCGGTGCCCAAAGGTCGTCACTGGGGTGGCCGTGAGTGTGCCACTGCACTCTAGCCTGGGTGATGGACTGAGACTCCAACTCAGTAAAATAAAATGTCAAGGGAAACACAGCAGCATCTATCAGACATTGTGCTAAATCACTACCTCTAGGAAGTTCTCTGTTTTAATATTCGATTGTAACATCAGATGTTACAAAGTTGGGGGTTTGGTGGGTACTGTGATAACAAGCTGGTGACACTCATTGTGAAACCAAAAATGAGATTGGCGATGTGTCATATGATCCTATGGTATGAGAGGCTGTGCAGGGCCCAACAGGTACCCACCTTCTATTCGTAAATTAGTGGGATGGATTTAAGGATAGAATAAAAATTGTAGTTCTAATAGCAATTATCGTGTATTATATTCTCAAATGGTGCTAAGTGGCTAGGTCAAAGATAGTTATTAGGTTCTTTATACCTAACTACTTGATAAATGAAATCCTCAGGTATTTCTCTTGGCCTGGGACACTAAGGAAAAGTTACCAAGATGCTCTGTGATTTGAAGCGTTTAGGCATCTCTGACTTCCTGGATAAAGTCTCTCACAAAAGGAAAGAGAAAGGAGGAGTAAGTGCCAATGGAACTGGGCATATTTGGTAGTGAAGGGAGGCGTAGTGACATTCCTAAGGTCATTTGATTGCTGCTTAGGTGGCACAATGGCTGTGACAGCAGATAAGCCAGGCAAAGTTGCTGCCTGTCCAGTATTTGAAGAAGATAAATTATCGGGCTCCTCTGTTTCCAGCACCTTTTTATCTTGAGAACCTTTATGGGGATTGCCGACTCTTTGTCATATGCCCTACCACTTAGGTTTCGGGCCCTATTATTAGATTCTGGGCAGTGTGGTCTATAGAGGTACTATTTCAAAGACAATGTCAGAACACCTAGAGGTGAACTTGAAGTTGGAGAGGACACTTCTATTCCTAACTTGCCTTTCTTAGAGCTGCCATTGTTGTTTTTTAAATCCCTTTCTGAGTAATTCCCATGGAATCAACTTTCTAGAAATTGTGAGTCAAGTTCTTTTTCATTTTTAAAAGTTGTCTTGCTAGTTAGTAGATACACCCAAGAACACAGTGAATGTTGAAAAATATGTGGGGCCGGGCACGAAGGTTCACGCCTATAATCCCAGCACTTTGGGAGGCCGAAGTGAGAGGATTGCCTAAGCCCACAGGTTCAAGACCAGTCTGGGCAATTTGGAGAGACCTCATTTCTACAATAAACCAAAAAAGTAGCAGGGCATGGTGGTGCGTGCTTGTAGCTCCGGTTACTTGGAAGGATGAGCTGGAAGTATCGCCTGAGCCCAGCAGGTCAAGGCTGCAGTGACTGTGAGCGTGCCACTGCACTCCATCCTGAGCAATGGAGTGAGACTCCAACTCAAAAAAAAAAAACCAAACAAACAACAAAAAGAATATGTGTAAGAGGAATAAATATTATTTTTAGAAACATTATAGTTCGACAATAAACATTTTGGAAAACAGGAAAGAAAAATAGCACCAATATTTTTTTCTCACAGTTACTCTTAAAATTTTGAAGCCTAGACTTTTGTTCCTAAGACTCTCTTCTCTTTTCATTATTGCAAATGTATGATATTTGTTGATAGTGAGTATTCATTTTATATTGTATATCCCCCCCACTTCTAGGAGGTGGTGTAGCATAGGGACTTAATACCTCTTTTGTCTCTAACAAATGAGGTTCTAGTTTCAGCAGTGAGACCAGGGCAAAGAGCTTAAATTCTGAGTGTCAGTTGCCACACCTAAAACATTAGGATAGTAATACCTACTTCATAGTCCCCGTGAGGTGTAAATAAGATATCTGTAAAGGGCTTATTATGGTGTCTAGCACGTACTAGGGACTCAGTAAGCAGTACATTGTTAGTAATACAAACGAAACTTTTCCCTTTTGTCATCTTTGTGACCAAATTTTGAGAAGTGCACGATAGTCTATCAAGTTGTCTACATTATTGACTGCATAACCATTCTTCTAATTTTAGATTCTTAGGTACTTCTAAATTTGCACTAGAATACAAAATTGCACATTCTTTTATTCAGTCCACAGATTTTTAAAGTTCTCACAACGTACGAGGGCCTTGGCTTGGCATTGAGAACACAGAATTCAGAGTGGCACAGTCCCTGGCCTTGAGGGGCTCACAGTCTGAAGGGGAGACGTGTACAGGGAACTCTGGCCTGTGGTAAACACCATCACTGTCCTAGTTATTGAGAAAGTGCAGAGAAGACAAAGTGTCAGAATCTATCCAGAGATCTCCAGGAATTCAGGACAGGGTTGTGGGAAATGAGTTAAGTGAGTAAATGTAGGTGGTGGTTAGTTATTAAGAACTTTTTAAACCATCATATAGATTGAGACTTTTGTTCTCAGTGCAGTGGGAAAGCCAGATTAAGAAGATAATTGACCTTACCTGCTGTTTTTATAACCTCTAGGGTGCGAGGTAGAGGCAAGGAGTTAAGGAATCCTGGTGAGAGATGGTGTGCCCTGGACCAGATGGGAGTGGCAGAGGTGTAAGAAGTGGCTGGATTTGAAGAAACATCCACAACAGGCGCAGACAGGTTGTGTGTGTCAGAGAGGTGTCAAGGACCGGCTCTCAGGAGTTTAGTCTGAGTGACTGGAAGGAGCGAGTTGCCGTTTCTAAAGACAAGGAAGGATGCAGGAGGACCAAGTTTGAAGAGAACTTGGGGGATGGGATTGGTGATGTTATATTTGAGATGCTTATTAAAAAATCCGGGCAGATGATGTTTGATATGTGGTCAGACATAGGAGCCTGGAATTCATAGGGAGAGAGTTTTAACTACATTTATCCTTTTTTTTTTTTTTTTTTGAATTGGAGTCTCACTCTGTCGTCCAGGCTGGAGTGCAATGGCACACTCACAGCACACCAGCGTCGATCCACTGGGCTCCAGCGATCCTTCTGCCTCAGCCTTTCAAGTAGCTGGAACTATAGGTGCTCATTACCATGCCCAGCTAGTTTTTGATTTATTGTAGAGACAAAGTCTCGCTAAGTTGCCTGGGCTGGTATCAAACCCATGGGCTCAGGCAATCCACTTGCCTCGGCCTCCCAAAGTGCTGGGATTACAGACTGTGCCACAGAGCCTGGCCAGGAGAGAGTTTTCTCCTGGAGTCATACATTTGAGAGGTATATGTGTGTTATTTGTAATGTGTTTTAAAACTTGGTATGTTAATTATACACCTATCACTACTATTACTCCTCTCATAGAATTTTCTTTGATGTTTTCATCTATTTTTTCAAATGAACGTCTGAGACACATAGTTAAGTGTACTTTTTAAATTGTTTTGGAAATTTTACTGGAAGGCTATCAAGTAAAATTTCTTCCAGTAAGAGTTCATTCTTTTTCCCCAAACAGTTCACACAAGTCTTGATGATGTTATTCACAGGAATTCTATACTTTTTTGTTACCATTGTTAGTAAACTGAATCTTACTGATAGTCTAGCAATTTTTGCTCTTATGATTATATTGATATATTTAATATTTGGTTACTTCACTATACTTCTGGTACTATAAAGACCATCCTACTAGACTCTTTTGATCTTTTTTGTGTGTGGAGATAGAATTCTATCATCTGCAAGTAATCATTTTTATCTTTTTCCTTTCAATATGTATGTCTCATTTCTGGTTCATGCCAAGAAAAAAACTCTGAAATTTAAGATAAGTGGTGACTATACAGTAAGAAGGCAATGAATACCTAAAAGTCTAGTCACAGTATACAGGTTTTGTTTTCTTTTCTTTTTAAGCTAATCCTGATGATTTATTTTCCTTGCTCCTTTAAAAATTTATTTCTGGTGGACATTTTGAAAGACTATAGTTTATATGTTTTAGATTTGTGGATTACCTCTAATAGTTGGTTTTTGTGTGGCGTATTTGGTTTTCAGTTATTTTGATATTCCAAAGACTTACTCTCTGATGCCTTTGTGAGCACAAGAGGGTCTTCCTGCTGAATCAGCATTTAACTTTCATAGATGCTGAAGGAAATTAAACTCAGTAGATAGTATAAAACTAAGAGATTTCAAACCTATAATTGGTTGATACTCGATGAAAATGTTATATTCAAGGCCCACTCTCCCCTCAAAATTCAGAAAGCACAGTAAAAAAATGATACTTCCAGAAACTATTAATTCATTAGTAACTGATGTGGAAAACTTGATTTTATTTTCAAACTAGGTATTTTTTACAAATTTGAATATATTTATTTTTTAAAATCCTTATAAATATAAAAGTGTTTTCAGTTCTGATGTGAATTACAAATCTGATAACGACTTGCTGATGAAGCTTAGATTTCTAGAATTCTTTTTTTTTTTTTTTTGAGTTGGAGTCTCACTCTGTTGCCCAGACTGGAGTGCAGTGGCCGTTCCCGGCCACCGCAGCCTCTACCTGCTGGGCTCCGGCGGTCCTTCCCCCTCAGCCTTCCAAGTAGCTGGAACTACAGGCGCGCACTACCACGCCCGGCTAATTTTTTATTTATTGTAGAGCTGAGGTCTCACCAAGTTGCCCAGGTGGGTCTTGAACCCGCGGGCTCAGGCAATCCCCTCACCTCTAGAATTCTTTAGCTTTAGTTTTCAAGTTAACTTCTAAGT
>CAUYQG010029250.1:0-19654 GCA_963574415.1 Tarsius wallacei
GCGCGCCTGTAGTTCCAGCTACTTGGAAGACTGAGGCGGAAGGATCGCCGGAGCCCAGCAGGTCGAGGCTGCGGTGGCCGGGAGCGGCCACTGCACTCCAGTCTGGGCAACAGAGTGAGACTCCAACTCAAAAAAAAAAAAAAGAAATAATTCAATTAAAGTGCTTTCTTCATTGTTTCTGTTGGTTTGGCTAGTCATACCAAAATCTAAAACCAAATTAAATCTCTCTACGCTTTACAGCACTCAAGCAAAATAAAAATAGTCATATATTACTTTAGTTAATACAAGCATTCATTTTAAGGCCATTTAAACTTCCAAGAAATACGCCTACCTTATCTTCTGTACCTTTTGTGCCTTTCTCATGGTGGGAGAAAATAAAAATTGGGGATGATTGGAAGTAGTTATCTTTATCAAAAATTTACCCTGGGTTGGGAACACCTACACAGATTTTCACTGAATCTTCTCAGATACCCGCTGAAATGAGGATTACCTTTCAGGGTTTAAAGGGAAACATCCTGAGGACCAAGGAAGTGAAAAGCTTACACAGGTTCAGGTACAGAGGAAAATACAAGCTAGGATTTGAATCCAGGCCTTCTAGTCTTTCAAGAACCTGTATATATGCTTTGTTGTGCTACCTCACTTGGGCTTAAGTATTTTTGTTCCTCTAAACCTCTGAGCCTGGGGATTTGTCATTTTAACAACTAAACAGAAAAAGGAGTGCTGTTCTCATAATGTTTGCAATGGTTGAGGATCTCCTATAACTCTTAATAGGTCTGCCAAGGGACTCTTGGAATAGTTATCCAATTTAGATAAACTCCTATGATTGTTTATTTTAAATGGAGATGCTTGATGTTCTTAATGGGTGAGTGTGGGTGACTTCTTGTTGGGAGAAAGTACTGAAGTTGTTGCAGCTGTCCACATCTATTTTGTATACAGCCAATCAGGCTTGAAATCCCTGTTATCAAAAGCTATGTCCATTGCAAATCGATTCAATTTACTCTAGAGTAATAAGAGGTGAGAAGTTCACGTGTGTGTTAGCTTTCCTGGTGAAGCAAAGGGGTTGGAAAGGCATTGCAGTTCCTATTCATCTTCACAATATAAATGCTGACCTTCAAGGGGAAGCTCTATCTAATGCAAACCCTCCATGCTTCGAGTACTTTGGGGTAATGCACTAAAGGGCATCACTGAAGCTAAATCTCATGGCTACCACCGGACTATGGATCACTGATGAAAGAGCCAGCAGTTGAATGTTTAGCAGGCTGTGACAACTTTGCACGGAAATATGAAAATTTTTTACCAGCTTGCCACATCAGCGCCTGCACTGCCTACTTTTCCTCGTTCCTTCCCGATGAATACTCCCATTCCATCTGACAGTCAATCCCCTTCTTGCCTTCCCACCCCCCGGGCCCCCTTCCCCCACAGATAATTGTTGGGCTCACTACCACACAGTCCTGAATCATTTTTCAAGAGATCTGGTACTCAACATTATGCCATGGAATCGGGGCTTTTATTTGGAGGAGTAGTATTAATCGTATTGTTTTGCACGTGACTTTGCTAAGGGGGGACTAAGGAAGTCCGTTTTGGTGTTTTAGAATTTGTGCAGCCACAAACTATGCACGATGGGTGGGGGGAGGTGAGGGGGAGAAGGAAACAGAAGGGAAGGAGAGCAGCGGAGAGGAGAGCCTTGAGAGGAGAGGAAGGAGGAGAGACAGCGCGAGACAGCCCAGCATCAGGCAGACCCGCGCTGCCAGCCAATCAGAGGCACGCTCGGGAGCTGCGGAGACAGAGCCTCAGAGCCCAAGCAGAAGGTGCGCAGAGCCTGAGTCTGGACTTCCCGAAGACCGTGAGCTGCTGATGTGCCCAGAGCTCTGGGAAAGTCTTCTCTTTGCTTCTTATACACTGAGTTCCTTTCCACCAGTTATGGCAAATCAGCCAAGGTAAGACCTCAGTCAATGGCATTTTACTCTGTAGTGACATATATATATATGTGTGTGTGTGTGTGTGTGTGTATTTTTTTTAAGAGGATACTGGATACAGTATTTGGTAAAATCTTCCTCTCCGATGGTTTTCACAGGATCTAGTGCGAATGGGAAAGTTGTAACTGATGCTGGCAGCCTCATCTTTGGTATAAATTTGTATTGTCCTATGCAGTAATGCTGCCATAGAGCCTATCGAATGTGAGTCTCATGCTATCCAGCTGCTTGTCGGTTTATGTTTATCTGTGGATGTACTGTTATCTTCTTGCCCCTGGAGAAGTTGGAAGGATACTCTGAGAGGCACATTTGAATGGTGATGGCATCAGTACAAGCTGTCATTTGTGTCTGTCTGTAAAAGTGAGGTAATGCACGGTCTGAATTGAAACAGGGTCATTGAAATGAAACTTTCATCATATTTTTTAATTATTGCCTTTCCAATATCCTCTAAAATTTATGTGATTTCTGAGCTCTGAAACTGCAGCAGGACAAGATTCATTTTTTTCTCTTTCATTCCTTTTTTTTTCCCCTTCCTATGAAACCCTTTCATAAATGCTTATTAAGCCTTACGATGAAACTTTTGCATCTTTTAAAGGCACTACAAATGATTCATGAAGAGAATTAGGTAGGTTCCTGTTATCAGCAACACACTTTATGTAGTATATACCCTTATGTTTGTTAATTCTCATTGATTTCCCTTTCTCAACTTCTTGAACCTGATTTGTGTATGGGAATAATTATTATTTTATCTTAATTTTCATATCTAAAAAATGGAATTATGTCTTATGCATGTTTGTGTACCTGTGTGTATGTGCATATGTGTATGTGTGTGTTGTGCCTACAGATATAGAACTAAGCAAACCTCTCATGTAACAAGTGAAAAATATAATTTTATTAGCTAGGGTTATAACAATTTTATTTCAATGTCTGTTGTATTTAATATTGTAGTCAAGAATAAATACTCCTTGCGTTTTCCCTATTGTAAATCAAGAAAACAATAAAATAACAATCTTAGCTAAAAGTATTATGGTCTTCAGTTTGCCCAGGTGATGGCATCACTGCTTTGAGCTGAGAGACAGATCAGAGAAAGATTTTTGTTATGCAGCCAAAAAATAAATATAAAAGCTAACTTCAGGCTCCGATTGTTTTCAAACCATTATTTTCCATCTAGGATCACCCACCACCCACAGATTTTTCAAAGCAGGGGGCTTTGCTTCTGCGGTAATTGTTCTTTATTTTAGTTCACTTGTCTTATCTGAGGAACACATTTAATTCTAATACAAGAGTTTGTGGTTCAGACTAGATCTTGCATATACCTCTGTGCATGTGGAAAGAGGAAGGCAGGATGTAACACTAGTAGACAATTCATTCTGTTGTCTAACACTCTGGTCCTAGCACCAGTAATCACTGCAGTTTTCCTCAAGCCTCCTGTTATGTCCTTAATTCCGAATGTCCTAAAAATAAATTAATCTGGTGTGGATCAATCCATTCCCTCATTTCATAAGACATTCACTTAATAGATCCTGGTGGGCAAGTATTTTATAAATCACAATTCTGATGCTTTTGCCCAGAAATAGTTAACTTAAGAAACCAAACAAACAAGCAGAAGATGATACCAATGGTCAAGATTGATTGCCTGTCTAGCAACAATGGAAAGGTACAAAATGAGGCTTTACTAGTTTAGATGCGATACAAATGCCCAACTAAAGATAACCCAATAGCAAGGGAGAATATGGTAGTAGAAGGAAAGTGAGTGACAGGAAACTCTAGCTGTAATTCTGTTCAGTGCAGGCTGAGTATAATTAGCTCTAGCAGTCACAGCAGCCAGTACTAGAATAAAGTCTACACATTGTGCGAATTGAAAATTATTATTCCTCTCAATGCCATGTTTCACATGGATGTAGTACAATTGTGAGAATAAAGGAGTCCAATTTTTAAAGTCCAACTTTATAAATTCTTTAGGTGAGAGGTGCTATATATATAGTAAATATAAAGTGCTTTTTTCCATTGACTTATATAACTGGCATTATTACGCTTCGCATTGATTTTTGTGGTCTGATGAATACAAACAATATTTGCAAGTTAATGTGTCCCATTAGTCCTGTATTTGACTTATCAACAGATAAGAGACAAGTGTACCTTATATGTTTGCAATCTAACTTAATTGTCCTTTAGACTCTAAACATTTGTGTGTACTTCAACAGATCTAAGATAAAGCATATTGAACTTATTGACTAGGAAAAACTTACTATCCTGAACCTGTATGTCTGATACAGTGTAGTCAAGAGAAGAGTGAAAGAGATTGAGAGATTAAAGGCAGAGAGTAAAGTACTCTTTTGTTTTCTTTTGTTTTTTTTTAATAAGTAGAGAACTTCAAGCTCTAAATTGCTTATTGTATGCCTTCATTATAGTTGCATTATACGTGTTTATAGAACTACATTCTAGATTAGGCTTCTTAACCTTGGTGCTGTTGATACTTTGGGCTCTATAATTCTCCTGGGAGACTTTCCTGTGCATCGTAGGTCGCTTAGTCGCATGCCTGCTCTCTACTCACTAGTTCCTAGTAGAAGCACCCCCAACTTGTGACAACTGAAAATATCTCTATACGTTAATTGTTAATTGTTTGCAAAGGGGGCAAAATCACATCTTCCCTCACTGAGAACCATTGCTCTAAGCAAAACCAAAGAATGCATATAGAAATTGGTCATGCACATGCTGTTTGAGTAGGCAACTGCCCAGTTTAGTTTGGGGGCTTTACAGAGAAATACTTATCTTTTGCTTTATAGTGAATGAATTTCAACTTGTAAGTATTTTTTTAGGTCTTTAACACAATATTGTAGAAGAGCTTAGCAGTATCTTTATTTTTCTTTTATTTATTTGTAAACTGAGAGACTAGGGCTACATTCTCATAGGCTAACATTTTGGGAGATAAAAATTGAGAGAAAGACAATGTAAATGCTGAGGCTGAAGACAAATTTCACTTCAATTTTTTTTAGTGAACCTTTAATGTAAATAATGAATAAATAAAAGATACTGATTCTCTCTATGCTAAATTGCTTTCATCATTTTTATTATTAGAGTTTTTATATGTGGTTGTTAGAAGGGGGTGTTCATGCCAGTCATTTTATGTGCTTGGAGTAGTTTATAGTGTTCAAAGCCTCCAGAAGTAAAAGGAAAACATTTTGATTTAAAAGACACAGTTGTAAACTGGTGATGATATGTAACACGATGGAAGAGTACTAAACTTAATGATTTGAAGACATGGCAGAGGTTGAGTACTGTCATATATTACTGTGTCACCTGTGTCTGGACTGTAGGCCATTTTCTTCATCTGCAAAAGGCGATGACAATAGGGATAAAAATCAAATGCACCAGGCGTTATAGTGGGTTGTAATTTGTAAAGATTTACACTAATGTTGGTAAACTATCACAGAGTCAATGTCTTTGGTGATTTGTTTGATGAAAATAGATGAAACATGCTAAACCTTCCAGTTATTCTAGTGTGGTTAAAAATTATCTACAAGAAAGTTTTGTATTCTCCATTAAGACACTTTTTCCATGGATGAAAAAGAACGTCTGCAATTTAAAATATGACCTCAAATTTTTCTTATTTCCATTCCTCCTCATATTATATGCATTAGCAATTTGTTGTAAAAATGCAGACTTATAAAACACAGAATGAAACTTGAACTTTACTCTTAAGCAATAACCATTACTTACATATATTAAGTGTATTAGTGTATATTTTTAAATGATTTTTCTATGACTAGATTAATATGGGTATCTGTGTATAACTGTAGAAGTACATATAGATTTAAAGTAAGAGATATAGTATTATCGATAGAGATGGATACAGCCACACAAACATATGTATATAAAATATATAGGTAAAATAAACACAATTTGATGATATATCAAATAATTTCATAGCATGTTTGTCTCCCATGTGAGTAGTAACGAGAATACATGATTTTTTTTCTAACAAAAGTTCAGTATGTCATTAGGCAAAGGTCAGTTTACTTTCAAATTGGTAGATGCACCTATCATATTGAGTATTATATATTTTAATTATTACATGTGATTATATAGATATACAAGCATTCATTTAAGTAATCTCTCACTAAAATCTTTCTAAAAGAAGAGTAAAGAGGAGACCAACACAAGTTTAAAACAATTAGGAATCTTTATCACTACTGATAGTATTTTGTATGTTAATTGAGGTACGTGTTCCAGGAAAACAGTTCTGGGAAAATTAACAAGGAGGAAATATAGAAGCAGGTGTAAGTGGAACATTTGCTGTAGTTCACCCTGACATGCCTGGATGATGCTTCTGTGGATACCATAAAGTTCTGATATGGAGATTTGTACACTGATGGACTACATCAATTTAGGAAATTTTTTGGTAGTCTGAGAATAAAATGAAGAGAATTCAATCCTTGAAAGTATTGAGTGAAATATTTAATTGTCAAGTATTTCACTTATCTGATCTATTTCGATGCCAAGATTATGTCATTTACTCACTGCACATGGACTATGATAAATAAATTGCTGGTTAAATGAATTCAAGTTTTGCACATATCCCCACTGAAGGGGAATTCAGCTATCACTTCTATTTAATTTTATGTTTAGACCATCAGGAAAACCCTCAAATAGGTATTATTGTTATTATGTTAAGGATTTTAGGAATAATATATTTGACATGTAAGGCTTATATTAACTATGCATTATTAGATGTTACTGACAATTTCATTTGTTGTAATTATTTTCAGTCTACCTTATAGCAAAAGTATTTTAACTAAAAATTCATAAGTTAGATGCACAGTTATCAATGTGATATAAATGAGATAGAATATCATTTTAACCTATTGAATTGTCATATTATTAAGAATTTTTGAAGCCAATATTGGCACAGATATGATTAAACTTTTATTTATATTTATTCCTGCTTTATGGAAGTGAAAATCAGTATATCAATTTTGAAAAAATATTTGCAATCCATTTCCAGAGACAGGAAAATGTAAACTCTTATATATAACTTGTCAGAATAAAACACTAGAAAATATCCCAAAATATTAAAAAAATGAAGAAACCCATCAATAAGTTAAACATAATTTAAATTGACTAAATCTAAAAATAACAAATTTATGGAAATTGAATGTAGTTTATTAAACATGATACAGATTTTTATGTATGCTGTGATTCTTTTTCAATTTCCAGAAAAATATATTTGGCTAGATAAAATATTGTGACAAAAATGTGTACTTCCCAAATTTTTCTGTGTTAGTAATACATATTTTCTTTATTATTTAAGCATGTACAATTAGTAGTTTCTAGCTGTAATGTGTAATATAATTTGATTGAGCCATGATAGTATAAACAAAAAAGATATTTTGATTGCATATAATTTTGCTACTTTCATGAAGAACCTGCTTATTGAGTCATTTGTTCAATTTAATTTAGCAATAGATAATAAAGTCTTGTATTATTGAGATTAAAAAGTAAAGAATTGCCAAAGACCAATCAGTAAAATTTTCAATTTGCTAACTGAAATTCTACTTTTAGAAATTGGTCATATTTTTAAAACAAAATAAAGTCTAATTAAATATTAAATTATATTTGACAAGACAAATATTAAATTAGATTATAATTTTGTATTAATTTATTCACTAAAATTGCAGTCTATTTGGGAAGAGAGATGATAAACAAGAGCATAATTTATGTTTTATAGTATTTGTAGGAAAGGATCATTGTTATGGAGATAAAATAAAAAAGGGATGTGGGAACCGTTTTGAAAGAGATGGATAGTGGTTTGATATTTTAGCTTACTATGAATAGGAAGCCCTCAATAAGAATAATTTTAAGAATGACTTGGAGGAAGTGTGAATATGAACAATGTACCAAACTCCATATTCCAGGGACAATGAAAAGCATGTGCAGAAGTCTTAGAGGAGGAGCACACCTAACCTATTTGAAGAATCCCCAGTATAACAGAGTTGAATGAAAGAACAGAAATGGAGCGTTATGGTCTAAATGTTCCCCCTCCTTCAAAGTCATGTGTTGGAAGCTCAATTTCCAATGCAAGAATGTGGGAAGGTACGAACTTTTGGGAGGTGTTTAGGTCACGAAGGCATGACATGAGGCCCTCATTAACAGAGCTTGTGGAAGTGGGTTCACACTCTGTTGCCCTTCCTCTTGCTGCTTCATGAAGACTTGGCAATAAAATCCTTATCAGATGTTAGCACCTTGATCTCGGACTTCTCAGGCTCCAGAACTGTAAGAAAAAAAACGTCAGTTCTTTATACATTTCCACCTGCAGCATTTTGGTACAGCAGCACAAAGTGGACTAAGACACGGTGCATTGGAAGAGATGCCACTAAGAGATAACAGAAACCAGATCATATGTAGATCCTGTAGATTATTGTCAGGATTTGGGAATTTTCTTATAAGAATTTGGGTGACATTAGATGTTTCTAATCAGAGACGTGATTTTATCTGATTTTTATTTCCACAAGAAATGTTGTCCGCTGTGTTGCAGATGGGCTGAAGAGAAGCAGGAAAAGAAACAGGAATCTAGTTACAGATCTATCCCCAAAATTTTGAAGAAAGATGAGGGTGACTGCAGTGTAGTGACAGCAGTGTAGATAGAATATTTGGATTCTATATTTATCTTGAAAATAAAGCTGGCAGGATTTGATTTTGTATAGGCTATAAGAGTGATTTGGAAAAGTGAGGGTGAATGATTGTGCTTATTGTATCCTAAAACAACAAGAGGAATTCAATTGATATTTCCCAAGTAGGAAAAGAACTGTGGAGAAGTAAGTTTGGCTAGAGAAAGACAGAGGCAGTAGAAATAAAGTTCTGAGTTTTGTACATTTCAGATTGAGATGTCCAAGTAGAGCTCTATGGAGTCAGAGAATATACAAGTGCTGAGTTGAGGGTAGAGCTATGCCATGTTTTGCAGGGATGACTTCAAGAGGGAACTGATAGATTTGATTTGAAGTGAAGAGAGCAAATTGAGAGAAAAGTTGAAAAACACAAGGGCCAAAAACTGGAGAGATCCACACCAACATGTTGGATAAATGAGGGAAAAGCCACCAGTAGCAGCTACAGTGGGAGGAGGGAACCACAGTAAGTGAGAGTCTTAAAAGGTTGGGAAAGATGGATTTCAAGGAAGAAATGTCTTGAAAAATATTTTAAATTATTGAAATGGAGACTCCCCGATACATATGAACATATATTCAATATACATGTTATGGACATTTTCATTTTAGGTATAAAAAACTCACCCCCTTAATTTTTAAAATGTTCATATTAAAAATGTACTTATCATACTCACTTTTTTCAGAGATGTATATATTTATGTTACTCATTTTACATTCAGTGTGATTAGATACTAGCAGCAAGGTTTTTAATGTCATAAAACAAATGTTGCTACAAAAATTGATTTACTCATCTATGGATTTTATTAGCATAGTTCCTGTTTTCTAATATATTTTTTGGCTTTACCTAAAATTTGATAGTATAAATATTGCTTTTTAGATCTGACTAGTTTGCAATATAAAATATATCCCACTTAGTGCTAATTCTTTGAAAACTTTGCTTCCTGTCAACCTCAAATTATTCTACAAATGATTCTCATAAAAGAAGAGTAGACTTGATGTAAAAAGTTTCCTCCAGCCAGTAGTCCAATTAAGAGACTGTATGTTTTTATTTTGTCCTCACCTAGTGATTTATACCTAGACTTTGAAGTGCAAGTAAAATCATTAGGAAGCAAACTACAGTTTCAGCAGCAGCTATGAGGTGACTATTATGTTGTGAAACTGATATTAAGCTAATATACAAGGTTATTTTATTGTATGATTATTTCAATAACACTCATACCTGGTTGAACATTCTTTCATACAATTCTCCCAACACAAACACACACACACACACACACACACACACACACGCACACACACACACCATCCTCTCCAAAAACCACCAACACCTTATGGTTTTATAAGCACATTCTTTTTCTTAATCTAAACAGACAGTAATTAGCTTGATTCACTAGCTCTTTATCAACCAAGCTTTGCTCAGAAAGTTAAGTGATAGCTTCTGAAACTCACTCTATGGGAAAATGTACAACAGTGCTTCACACAATTTAAAATTGTATGCTGACCAAGCATGGTGGCTCAGCTTGTAATCCCAGCAGTTTGGAAGGCCAGGACGAGAGAATTGCCTGAGCCTGGGGGATCGAGACCCGCCTGGGCAACTTGGTGAGACCTTGTCTCTCAATAAATCACAAAAATTAGATGGGCGTGGTGACGTGCATCTGTAGTTCCAGCTACTTGGAAGACTGAGGTGAAAGGATTGCTTAAACACAGCAGGTCAAGGATGTGATGGCTGTGAGCGTGCCACTGCGCTCCAGCCTGGGCGACAAGAGTGGGACTCCAACTCAAACAACAAAAAAAATAAAAAGAAAATTGTGTGCTGTATGTGACTACATTAAAAATTAGCAGGGTAAGCAGAATAATGGCCAATAAAGATGTCTACATCCTAATCTCTGCAAACTGTGATTATAAAGTTACATGACAAAGGAGGATTAAAGTTGTAGTTGGAATTAAAGTTGCTCATAAGAGAACCAAAAATAGGGAAATAATCCTAGGTTAATCAGTTCGGCCCAATGCAACATGGGTCTTTAATGGTGGAAAAGGGGCAGAGGGGAGGTCAGAGTGATTACATATGAGAAGGACTTAATTTGATGTTGTTGGTTTGGAGTATGAAGGAAGAGGGACAATGCTTTGGGCAGCCTCCAGAAACTGGAAAAGACAACGGAAATGGATTCTGTGCTAGAGCCTCTAAAGAAGAACACAGCCACACTAACACTATTTGATTTTAGCTCACTTGAGACTTGTGTCAGATTGTGACCTACAGCACTGCAAGATAATAACTTCATCTTGTTTTGAACCACTAATTTCTTGGTGCATTTTTCTAGTAGCAATAGTAAACTAATAGAAATAGCATATTGAGGTGTACTAATTCCCTGCCATTTTTTAAACAATACTACATGTGGATTTTCTGAGAACAAACATACAGAATATTATTGAATCTATGATAATTATGCCATTGAACTGAGTTTGTTATATTGTTTCAAATTAAATTGATGAGAAAATAATTATATCAAAACTGAAGGACATTAGCTTCCTGAAAAAGTTAGTTTTCTGAAAAAGAAGATAAACTTTAATTATCCCTAATGAAAGAAAATAATTTGTTCTACCTAATGTCTACTTTCTTATCTCCAGTAATTATATTGTATTCCTGCTTATAGGAGTTTATTGGACTTCCAATTCCAGTGATCAAATGTGGTTAAAATAGTAGTGAATTATTTTGTACAATTCCCTTAGGTAATTATTCATTTATGTAACTAGGCAGACAATAAATAAATAGAGTAAAATATATAATGCATAGCAAGATAAATAAATGTATTATTTTCTCTTATTAAAATATTTCCAGTGAAGAAAATAGTAACTAAGCTTTTGAGAAATGTCATTAAAAAGTGAAGTTAATTATGCTAGACTATTCTGTAGCTCAGTTATAATGATAGAAGTTGGTATGATTAATAAAGATGGATTTAAAATGAGAATATGGAAATCTGCAAAATTAAGTCAAAATGTCAAGCAAAATTCAAGTGTATAAAACAAAGAATGGAGTAAGGTAAGCCATATAATGATATTTGGGTACTTTCAACTTTATTTATGTCTTTAAAATGTCCCATAAATATTGTCTGCTGGTACATGGTCATAAAGCCCTTTATAGCTTGTGATTCTACAAGAGACTATATGATCTTCCCACTTGCTCTTGAAACATCCCTAGGCATAATGGGGAATGCAAATAATATAACATATACCAGTCTTCCCTAATTTGGCTTGTTGCTGACCTTGGAAATACTGAAACAAATTGTCCATATGAGTTTCCATATTCTTTATAGGAATGCCTCATTCAAATAATTGAATTATAGATAATAAAAAACATGTAAATGCTCCAAGACTTTGGGGAATAACTTCAGTTAAGTGTAGAGGCTGTGAAAGCACCAGTTTGCTGAGATTATATCAACATCTGATCTGTCCCAGCTGGGTATTTGGAATTAAGGCCAACTTTCAATTATTTGTCCATTTCTGACACACGAACGTCATTTTATTTTTCTCTTACATGTTTTCTTTTTTGATTTAATGTTTTTATTCTAGTAATTCCTTAAGTGATAGATGTTCATCATAACAAGTCAAATAAAAAGATGGTTATAACTTCCATTTCCCTTTTTTAAATCCCCACTTAGATAAAATATCCACAAATGGGATATTCACAAATTTATAACTTGCTTATCAATCTACATCTTTTTCTACACACCTGTAAACATACATATGCAATCATATATATACATGCATTTAGGCAGAGATATGTATAAATAAACTTTGTTTAACTTTTTGTAAAGCAAGGATGTCATTTAATCCATGTTACTCTACAGCATATTTTTACTTAATATTAAAATCTCTACAGAACAATATATCAATCTGATACTTCTTTTTCGTTATTTTTGTCTCTCAACCCCTTTTTAGCTCTCTTTCTGTCTTTATATCCTGTCATATTACCATAGTTCAGTCTCATCCCTCTGAATTTGTAGGTATTCTTTCTTTTGTTTTCCTATTTTTAACTACATCATATTATTGTATTTCTAAACATCTCATACATCCCTCTGTTATTCTGGATTTTACCAAGCTTTCCAATATTCCCAGTCCCTTCCAGTCCTCAATAATCCCCTTTCTTCAAAGCAATCTACCTTTTAAGACTTCTAAAGAATATGCATGAATACTGAAGCCATTTATTCTTCTGAAACCACTCAATAGTAAAGGCTAATTCCATACTTCTTCCCTGAACTGCTGCAGGTGACATTCTTCAATTAGTGATTCAAGACAATTGAAAAGTCAGAACTATTACTTGACTACTGTGTACACTGTGTACTCTAAGATACTGAGACACCAATCTTGTGTATGTAGAGAGAAAGAGAGAATGTGTGTGTGTGTGTGTGTGTGTGTGTGTTTTCTTCAACCATATTTTCTATAGTTATGTAGATTGCCAAGATCTGTGTGATTTTTGTCTTGTATATGATATTTAAGGACCATGTTTCTTTTCTGGATTTTTTGAATGTATTGCTTAAAGCACTATTTAAAATCATTTGTTTCAGAGTTAGTATGCAGAATTTATGGAAGTTCCACTAACGAATCATTACTTTGAGTCATTTAGAACGCACCTGAGTAATGAAATTTTGAAAAGCTTTTGAAGTGATAGAAACCAATATTATGTGAATATCGCTAATTTGAAATTGCCTAGGTGAGTCACTCTTTTTGATGAAGTGCTTTCACCAACTTCAAAGGCGGTTGTTCTGTGACTATGGCTGTAGAAATATACAACAGGAATAGCTTGTTTCTCTAAGAAAGCATCTCACTCCATTTGCAGTCCAGTGCTAAAGAGGATTTCATGTGCATGCAAAAGGTATTTTTAACACTTGAATTTGGTATTAGCATCCTGGAAGTACTGACTCTTCTGAGTGCAAAATTATGGCTTTTCAAAAGAAGTAAACTAGGACACTGTCAGAATTCTATAAAGGATACCTATTCTTTTACTAAAAGAAGTGCCAAACACTTAAAATGGAAAAGAAACAGATTAACTCAATGAAAAAGCAAGATTGTTCTAATGAATAAGCTCCACAAGAATAGTTTGTTCTTGTTAATCTGTATTTATGTCCCAAATTTATTAACAACCACAAAAAGCATTATTTGTAAAATTTTGATTTTCTTAGAGACATAAAATATTTAAAATAACAATTGCTTCAAATCAGATTGTGTTTAATTGTTATTGATCATTCTGCTCTAAATGTTCAACCCAGACTTTACCTTTCACTGAAAATACATTCACACAGATGTTTGTAGTAGCACACATTTCTCCTACAAATTCCACCATTTACTTTTCTTCATATTAATTTTTTATCTAGTACCATTCAATTTTTTCCAATGTATTGAATTTTATTAATAATTAATAACAATAATTCTTATGTAGATAAGAAAATGATAACAGTTTTATAAAATATAAAAGTGTCATGTTTTGGCAAGTGTTTCAATATATAAAAAATATGTTTCAAATAAGCTTTTAAGTACAGGGTAGAGATCAAGGTGTGCTGAAAAATTCTAAAGAAATTATTTAACACAAATGTATATTTTGAACTCAGATCTTATTTAACTTATTGATTTATTTAATATTATATAATTTATCCTTTATCATTTATTTACTTGTGTGTGCATTGTCAACCACGCTAGCTGCCATTTTTTTGGGGGGCACCAACATGTTCAAATAACATTTTTATATGAAATGTCCTTCTTTGCCTACTGCACTGAAGATGATTAGGCAGATATTATTAACTTCATTTTGTATAAGAATAAATTGAAAACATTCATAGACTTAGTCCAATGGGGTACACTTACTAGTATGAATCAGAACGCAGCATGCCCTATCTTCTTTCATCCATATGTCTCTAGATCACCCAACACCCACACCCCTCACACCCTGGATCTCAGCTTTGCTCAGTCTTGCTTCCTATTGTAAATATAAATCTTCAAAATATAAACCTTCTACTAATAATTTACAATGCGTCAGTCATTAGCTCATGTCACTGCCACCAAATCTGTACACGAACTAGTACCATATTCCAATTTTTTGTCTGTGCCCAAATTATAATAAAGATTCCTACTACTGGCCGGGCTCGGTGGCTCAGACTGTAATCCCGCGCTTTGGGAGGCCGAGGTGAGTGAATTGCCTGAGCCCGCGGGTTTGAGACCCGCCTGGGCAACTTGCTGAGACCTCATCTCTACAATAAATCGAAAAAATTAGCCGGGCGTGGTAGCGCGCCCCTGTAGTTCCAGCTACTTGTAAGGCTGAGGCGGAAGGATCGCCGGAGCCCAGTGGGTTGAGGCTGCGGTGGCCGGAAGCGGAGCCTGTGTGACTGAGTGAGACTCCAACTCAAAAAAAAAAAAAGATTCCTACTACTGTCTGTGTCTGGGCTCCAGGGTTCTGTCTCTGTACCCTCCCTGATTCCTTTCCTTAATTGACTGCATCATCAAATCATTTCTCACTAATGATCCTCCCCAAAAGTGTGCCCTGGACCTATCACCCATTTACTCTGCTTAGATTTAGCATCTTTCTCTGATGTAAGTAAATAATACAGGTTGTATGAGTCACAAAACTGAGAGAGATGCTTTACAGCATGCTCATCCTTATCCCTGTATCATTGTCAGGGTCGTATTTTCTACCCCTAAAATATTTTTAAAATGTGTCCACTATTTTCATCTCTAATGCTGCCACACTTGTTCAAATCACCATGATCTTTTCTACAATGATTTCCTCTATTAGGCTTGAATCAGCAAATGTCCTCCTCAAAGCATTCATATATTTATATGCTAATCAGCAAAGACTTCCTAAAATATGAGTAAATTGGTCCTCTCTTTCAAGAGTCTTGGAAGGATCCCAATTTTATGCATAAGAAATTAAGTTCTTGACATAGCCTCTATAATCTTAATGTTCTTATCTAACTTCCATCTATGACTTTAACCCCCACCTACTCTCATTAAGCTAATTTTATAATTTCTTCTCTTTAAATATGTTAAAGCAGTTCACAGGTCATTTGAACTTGCTATTTCTTTTGTTTGAAATGTCCTTCTCTCATATATTTTCTATAGCTAACCTTTTCATCCTTCATGTTCCTCTCATCCTATTAAAAATGATGCCCTCTTCCCTAAAGGAAGATGCCAGCCTATTTTTTCCTGCTCTTTGATACTGTTTATTAGTATGCTCATTTCCTTCTTCCTCACCTCCAACTAGAATGGAATCTCTCGACTCAGGATGTTGTCAGCCCATTCATCTTTGGATTTCCAGTATTTAAAGTATTGCCTGGTAAATAGCACAAACTGTAGCCCAGAAAATATAGCATAATGCAAATATATGCATGGACTAAAACTATATCACTTTAACTTTTAAAAAAGTTTTTAAAGATGTGGGGTATAATTCAGGATTAGGTATACAAGTAGACATAATAAAGGTAAAGTTTGGCCTCTCTTTGGTCTCCACTTTGCCTGGTTTGAGATCATGTACCCTTATTGATGTTGTGCCCCCACTCCCACCATGGCAGTATCCCGCTACTGCTAATCCCTTTCTTATAGTATTATGGCAAATGTTCAGGGTCTGCTTATAAATGAGAACATGTGGTACTCTGTTCTTTGTTTCTGTGATAGATCACTGAGTTTTATAGGCTCTAAATTCATCCTAGTTGCTGTGAAGTCCATATGCTTGTCCATCTTTATGACTACATGATATTCCATCATGTATATGTACCACGTTCAGTCCAGTTTTGATGGGCAGCATGATTGGTTCCATGTTTTTGCTATTGTGAACAGTGCAGCAATAAACATGTGCATGTGCAGGTATCTTTTTTGTAGAATATTTGAGTTCCTCTCGGTATATTCCCAGTGGGGGGACTGCTGGGTCCTATGGAAGGTCAATTTCTAGTTCTTTTAGAAATCACCAAAAACAAGAGATACAGAGAACCTCTGCAATTTAGCTTTTTTAAAAGTAAGCTTTAAAAATTTTTGATTGATGTATAGCATGCCTAGATAATAGTGCATAAATCATAAGTGTATGACTAAATAAATATCACAACGTGAACATACACAGATAACTACCATTCATATAAAGTAGAATATTACCTGCATTCCTGAAGCTTAGTTATACACTTTTCTTTACCCTAGCTATAACTTTCTAATCCTGACTTCTAACAGTGTACATGACTTTTCCTTTGTATTTTCTATAACTGGATCATACAGTATTGTTTCATTGTGTTTGGCTTTTCAACATTACTTTAAAAAAAAACACCCATTTGTTGAGTGAATCAGTATTTTTTTAAATGCTATTTAATTTTAAATAAGTGGGATACAATTCAGGACTAGGTATGCAAGTGGTCATTGTAAAGGCAAAGTTTGGGCCTCTCTTTGGTCCTCATTTTACCTAGTTTGAGATCAGGTACGCTTAATGATGTTGTGTGCCTGCTCCCTCCTCTGGCAGTTTCTCACTACTGCCAATCCCTTTCTTATAGTATTACAATAAATGATTAGGATCCACTTATAAGTGAGAACATGATGCTCAGTTGTTTGTTTCTATAAAAAAGATATCTGCACATGTATGTTAATTGCAGCATTATCCACAAAAGCAAAAACATGGAAACAATTGTGTTGTACTTCAAAAGTGGACTGGATTAAAAAAATGTGGTACATATGCATGATAGAATATTGCACAGCCATAAAGAAGGACAAAATTATGGACTTCACGGCAAGTTGGATGGATTTAGAGTCTATAATATGCAGTAATCTCAGTGAATCAGTCTTTTATTCATTTCTATTGCTGTTGATTATTCCACTGTGTGAATACACAATAAGTTATTCATTCTACTATTGAAGGACTTGTGGAATGTTTCTAGGTATTAACTATAACAGATAGTACAACTATGAACATTCTCATATTTGAATTTGGAGGACACACCTGTGCCTTTTTATTGGGTGTATATTGGAAGTAGAAGTGTTGTCTTAGGTTCTGTATATATTTAGCTTTCACAGATACAGACAAATATCTTTCTAAAGTGATTCTACTAAGAATTTGCAAGCTAACACCACTGTATTAGAGTTACTTTTGTTATTTTCTATCTTGTAAATTTTCATCATCCTGGTAGAATTGTAGTGATATCTCATTTTGTTCTTCCCCCAGCTATATTTTTTATCTTTTAAACTAAAAGAGCTTTTAAAATTAAAAGAATAATGCAATAAACATTCATGTTCTTTATCTAGATTCATCAATTATTTTTATTTGCCACTTTTGCTTTATTGATAACACATCATCTTAATTTTTATGAATTTTTGAAAAAAATTTCAGTCATGAAATGCAGATTTTTCATGATTAAAAACTGAAAGGCTTTCTGAATTTTTAGACTTAGTAACATTGATATTCAGAGAGCATAGTTGTTGATTTATTTTAATAATTGTACAAGTAGAAAGACACGATATAAATACAATGTACTAAGTACGTTTATTTCAGATAAAAAAATCAGATACTAGAGAAAAAAATTATGCTTTGCAACTTGTAAGGATGTTATATAAATGAGAAAATAAAGGCCATGTTAAAAAATAAGCAAGCTCATTCATTTTGTTCATTATTTTTCAAATATGAATCAGATTGGAAATGCCATTGGCATACAATGCCATCATTAAGACAAAAAAAGAAAGCGTATCCCCTTTTCTTTGTATCATCCTTGTTTACTTAATACAAAGATAGCTACTAAACACTAAATGGTGGTAGTTTATACATCAGAGATCAAATTTTTTTTACTTAAAAATACTTTCTTTTTCTCTCTCTCTTTTTTTTTTTTTGTAATTCTTATTGACATAATGGGAACTCTGATGCAAAAGCCAAATACTTGCACCATAGTTTTCTATAAAGTCTGGTAAAAATATTTTAAACATTTTTTTTTCTTGCTGATTAGGTTTATAAGTGATGTATATAATTCCTCTCTAGATTCCAGTTCTGGAATGAATGATAAATTATAAATCATATTTGACTAATGCTATTTTAGTGGTTATGTTATACTAGAAAAAATTTTTAAAACATATACACTTGAGAGTGCTGCCTTCCAAACCCTAGTAGCTCTGCCACCTCCCTCCTTTGCAGCTTTGCCGGATTCCAGGATGCTCTTGAGGAGCCAGCTGCATGTCAGCACCAGCGCAGACTCCTAGGGCCACACATGACCCTGAATTCGCAGGATCTCTTGTGATCTAAGCTGCTTAGCAGAGAAGGAGTGACCCAGAGGATTTTCTATGGGAGAATGAATGGCAATGCATTTGGCATGTGGCAGGAGTATTTGCTCTTTCTAGTTTTCTGAATAAAACTACTGCTGTTTACTAGTGCACCATCCCCCACTTTATTCAAATTTCAAAAACTACAAGAGATAGCAAAGCTTCTCATCCACCATCTTATTTCAAAATAAAACAAATCGAGATTCTGCATCAGGGAAGAATAGAGGTCTGAGCAAACATCAGAAAGGAAAGCCTCTCCCACTGATACTGAATAACAGAACTAAAGAGAAAAACAAGAGATCTGTCACAAATGAGGAAAAGCCAAAGAAGACAACAGGCGATTTCAAATGTACAAAAGACAAAACTCCTGAAAAATCAGGCCTTGGTGCCAAACAATGGAAGTCACCAAAGACTTTCCCCAGAATACGACAGGGATTAGGGAATGATTGGAAAGAGGGAATAGGACTCAAGAAAGACAAGATTCAACACGGAAAGAACTTGTAACAGAGATTTTGGCAACAAAAATTTTATCTAGGAAATAAATAACAAGATGACAAGCATGGAAAACAAAACTAATCTAGCTGAAGAAAGAATCTCAGAACTTGAAGACCTGGACATAGAATTAACCCGATCTGTAAAAAACATAGAAAGAAGACTCAGAAAGAAAGAACAAAACCTACAAGAGGTTTGCAATTATATCAAGAGGCCGAACCTATGCCTGATTGGTATCCCATAAGACGAAAGGGAAATGGAGTA
>CAUYQG010029252.1:0-22964 GCA_963574415.1 Tarsius wallacei
ACCCAGAGGTACTCTAGGCCGCAAAAATAAACAGCACATCTTCTTGAAGCATCCATTGTACTTAATGACAACTTATAGTATTTTTAATTAAAACAAACACGGACATATTACAAAGTAGAATGCACACAGTGCAAGAATTAAAGGAAAAACATGAGACTTTTTTCATGGAGCCCAGCAGGTTGGTGCTGTAGTAGCTGTGAGCGTGCCACTGTATTCCAGCCTGTGGGACAGTGAGACTGACTCAAAAACTCCCCCCAAAACCCCAGGTTGCTCTTCCTTTCTTGCTCTGAGGAGATGAAAAAAAGGAAAAACACATTACTGGGCCCCAACTCCAGAATTTCTGACTCGAGACTGGAGTAGGGTGTGAGAATTCGCATTTGCAGCAGGTTTCTGGAGAGAGTGCCAATGCTGCTGGCCCAAGGAGCACACTTTGAGAACCACTGCTTTATAGGGCAGGGGAATTAGAATATCAAGCACAGAAACAAGATCAACCTTAAGCAGGATGCCTCTTTGATTATGATAGGGAGAGAGGATTGGGTGAGATGCAGCTAAGGTGGGTTTATAGGTTGAGTAGAAGGAAATTGTTATGGTTCTAAAAATTAGGGGTTTGAGGAGAGTAGTCAAAGTCTGAGATAGCTATTATGAAGGATAGGAGATGGCAAACTAAGTAAGGAAATAGATTTCTGTGTAGCCTTGAAGATGGAGACCATGCGTTTATAACAGTGGTACTGATCTTTACAGTTGTGTGGTTATCCTTAGTAGCTCTCAGCATCCCTGTTAAGAAAAGGCTGAGCCGGGCATGATGGCTCACACCTGTAATCCCAGTACTTTGGGAGATGGAGGTGAGAGGATTGCCTGAGCCCATGGGTTTGAGACCAGCCTGGGCAGCATGGTGAGACCTCATCTCTACAATAAATAAAAAAAATTAGCTGGGCGTGGTGGCACGTGCTTGTAGTCCCAACTACTTGGAAGACTGAGGTGAAAGACCTTAGCCCAGCAGCTCGAGGCTGTGGTGGCTGTGAGCCACTGCACTCTAGCCTGGGCAACAGAGTGAGGTTCCAACTCAGAAAAGAAAAGGCTGATAGTTTGATTCATTCAAGATGGGAACTTTGCAAGGTAGTTTGTACAGAAGGATATTGGGAGGCCGGGTGTGGTGACTCAATCCTGTAATCCCAGCACTTTGGGAGGCTGAGGTGAGAGGATTGCCTGAGACCAGGGGTTTGAGACCAACCTGGGAAACTTGGCGAGACCTCATCTCTATAATATATTAAAAAAAAAAAAATTAGCCAGGTGTGGTGGCTTGCGCCTGTAGTTCCACTTGAAAGGCTTGAGCCCAGCAGGTTGAGGCTGCGGTGGCTGTGAGCATGCCACTGCACTTCAGCCTGGGCAACACAGTGAGACTCCAGCTCAAAACAAACAATCAGCCGGGCTCAGTGGCTCAGCCTGTAATCCCTCGCTTGGGGAGGCTGAGGTGAGTGGATTGTCTGAGCCCACGGGTTCAAGACCCGCCTGGGCAACTTGGCGAGACCTCATCTCTACAATAAATCAAAAATTAGCTGGTCGTGGTAGCGCGCGCCTGTAGTTCCAGCTACTTGGAAGGCTGAGGCGGAAGGATCGCCTTAGCCCAGCAGGTCGAGGCTGCGGTGGCTGGAAACGGCCACTGCACTCCAGTCTGGGCGAGAGTGAGACTCCAACTAAAAAAAAAACAAAAACAAAAAACAAAAAAAGAGAAGGATATTGGGGTATAGAAGTTGAGATTGTTGTCAGAGAGTGAATTAAAGAGAACATATAAGAAGGTACGAAAAGAGGCAAAGGTAGGAGGGAGCTACAGAGGCTAGTAAAGTTTGGCATTTAGAGGTTTCCATGATGGGAAGCAGATGTAAGAGGAACAGGTAAATGTGAGTCCTGAAAGGTCAGAAGGTAGTGGTCAGAGTATGAGATATTCGAACTTAAGATTTTGGAGGTAGAGAAGTTCTGATGATGACAGGATCTAGGGTGAGCTAAGGAAGAGGGTTGCCGGAGTAGAGTGGAGAAGTTTATTGGAGACTAGGAGCTCAAACAACTCAGCAAGCTCAAAGAACATGTTAAATGAGTTATCCATGTTGAGATAGTCTTTAATGATAGTGATGGTGGTGGTAGGGATGATGATACCAGGAATAACTAATGTTTACTGAGCACTTATTATGTGCCAGGTACCATTCTAAGCCCTGTACATATATTAACTGTTTAATCTGCACAACAAATTCTGTGAACTACTATTACTGTCACTATTTTTTTTTTTAATTTAGAGTCTCACTCTGACACTCATGCTGAAGTGCAGTGGCACACATATGGCCACCGTAGCCTCAACCTGCTGGGCTCAGGCGATCCTGCCTCCTCAGCCTTCCAAGTAGCTGGAACTACAGGCTTGTGCCACCATGCCCAGCTAATTTTTTTTTAAGTTTTTTTTTAGAGACAAGGTCTCGCCATGTTGCCCAGGCTGGTCTCGAACCTGTGGGCTCAGGCAATCCTCTTGCCTCAGCCTCCCAAAGTGTGGGATTACAGGTATGAGCCAATGAGCTCAGCTTACTGTCATTATTTTATAAATGAGGGAACTTGGGAAAAATTAAGGAACATGGCCAAGGCAACACAGCTAGTGTATGTAGACCCAAGACTTGAACCCAGGCAGTCTGAGTCTATCCAGACTCTGTCCTCTTGACCCTCTTAGTCTTCAGGCAGGATTTGGGATGAGGAGGAATTTTTGAAAGTCAGATGTCAAAGCCATCAGTAAGGAAGGAGGAGTGATGAGTAAGTTGGGAGATGACAGCTATGATGAGAGTTGAAGTATAGTGCAGCAAGTTGGCAAAGGAGAAGAAAGAGGTTTTTACAAGGAGGTAGAAAAGATTTGCAAGAGGAAAGGGGAGCAAAGAAAATAGCTTCAATGAACTACAGGATAATTATGGCTGTTGAAATTATAAATGGACCAGTAAGATTAGACGTATGGTAGATTTAGACCTGATAGTCTCTTAGACAATGGTGAAAACTCAAACTCAGGCCTTGCAGAATTCAGGTGTATGCTAGTAGAAAGATCCTGAGGATTTGTTGACTGGAGAATTCTTTCTTCTTGTTTACCAGCAGTGGTTAGTAGCTGTTAGTGAACAGGATTTCAAGAGCTTTGTGGTCTAACATGGAGAGCTGGTGGACATGGGAGGAGGAATATTGAATTTAAACTCTGAACCCCAGAAGTGGGAGTGGGCTTTTGCTGCAGGTAGTGTTGCACAGAGGCATTACATAGTTTGCCATTACATATTGAGAACTGCAAGCATTGTTAAAAAATGGGGCAAAGCAAAGTCTTCAGATCTAGACAAGTTATATTTGATTGTATATGCCATGCCTAGGAGCTTGATTCTTACCCTGAAGACCATGAATGACTTGAGAAGGGTGGTAAGATTGCCTTGTGCATTCATAATTGTTAACTGGTAGGCATTTCTTTTGGAAGAGAACTTG
This sequence comes from Tarsius wallacei, assembly GCA_963574415.1. Taxonomy (NCBI): domain Eukaryota; kingdom Metazoa; phylum Chordata; class Mammalia; order Primates; family Tarsiidae; genus Tarsius; species Tarsius wallacei. The sequence goes on from CAUYQG010029252.1 coordinate 3,487, forward strand.
GAGTTCAAACTCCTGCTTAATGCACTAGGAAAAGGAAGAGAAATGTATGTACTGCAGATCTTCTAATTAGAGATGACTGGCTAGCACACTAGTTCCTAGATTGTACTGTTTTCACTAAGGTAGGTCAAGCAATTCTGCATCCAAAGTGCAGAGAAAATGTACCATAAGTTGCTCTTTTCTTGCCTAAAATGCCTGCAGAGCTGCAAAGGCATTTGATTGTCAGTCTGCATTTTTCATTCTTTTGGAAATATACATATATTGTATCTAAAAGCAAGTACTGTGGACCCTTCGGAATTCCCAAAGTGGGAAGAAACATCATCAATTTATTCCTTTTTCTCAACTTAAAGAGGGAAAAGGCCAGGCTCAGTGGCTCAGCCTGCAATCCCAGCACTTTGGGAGACCGAGAGGAGTGGATTGCCTGAGCCTGCGGGTTCAAAACCAGCCTGGGCAACTTGGCAAGACCTCATCTCTACAATAAATTAAAAAAAAAAATTAGCCAGGCGTGATAGTGCATGCCTGTAGTTCCGGCTACTTGGAAGGCTGAGGCAGAAGGATCGCCGGAGCCTAGCAGGTCAACGCTGGGGTGGCCGTGAGTGTGCCACTGCACTCCAGCCTGGGCAACAAAGTGAGACGCTAACTCAAAAAAACAAAACAAAACAAAACAGGGAGAAGCTTGCCCTGCTTGGTTTAAGTACTTCACTCTTTCTGTGCCATGAATTGTTGGCAAGAGGAGCATGAGGCTTGTTGATTGGGTCCTGGAATGTGTACACGACAAGCAGTTCAGCCACTGGCAATTAATTGCTGCCAATCCTGCTATGTGAAAGAGGAAGTGCCTTCTTTGAGCCCAGGGAATGAAAGTCTACTTAGGTTTCCCCACATTTAAGGTTGAGGTGGTCTCTCTCTGTCATCATCTCTCGATTTGTCAATAATCACAGCATTTCAACTCCTAGCAAGTCAGTGGCTTTCTGCAGAACAAATGACTGAGAGGAAAATGAGTCAAGCACCTGGACAGCTCTCTGCTGCCTTTTTTTACTGAGATGAACTCCTGTGCTGGCTCCACGTAAGGCCCGAGCTTACCTCTTATCAGAGGAGAGAGGCGTGGGGTGTGGGCAGCAACAGAAAATAACCTTACATAACCAATGACAGAAATTCAAGCAGTTCTGTTTCTTTTTGTTGTGTGTGTGTGTTTGGTGTACTTTTCAGAATTTTTTACTTACTTGCTTGTTTTTGTTTTTTATTTTTAAATGTTTTCTTTAAATCCTTTAGGCTTATGAAATTTTTGCCAAGCGCTCATTTATTCTACTGACTACTAATTCCTAACAATGTGGAATCCCTTAGGGTCTAGTTTATTCCATATTCTCATTCTCAGTTATCTTACAAGGCCCCCATCTAGACCTCTGGCTTCAATAATTTGTGTTTCTTACTCCTCAGTGACCTAGGCTCTTCTAACACCATGTGCATATATTCACTACGTACTCACTCATTCTAATCTAATGGTTTTCTTGCACCAGCAGAAAAACTGGGCAGCCTGCTTCCTTGTTGTGTGTGTGAACATGACAGAAATCCCTATAATTGTTTTCTTTCTTTTCCAAAAGTATTAGTTCTTGAACCACAACACCTTTTCTCATTTTTTCATTCATAACTACCCACTTTCTCCTGTTATCTAAGAGTTCTGGTTCTTTAATCTACTTACCTGGTTTTTACTATGTGCAATGAGTATGAAATTGTATTTTTTGACTACTTTGTAAGCTAATTTATTGTCTTAGCCCATTCAGGCTGTTATAACAAAATACCATAAACTAGGTGACTTATAAACAACAGAAATTTCTTACATTGCTGGAGACTGTGAGAAATCTGCCAGATGAAGGTGCTGAAAGATTTGATGTTTGGTGAGGGACCATTCTGCATAGACAACACCTTCTAGCAGGCAGACAAGCTCTCTCAGGCCTGTTGTTTTATAAGAGTCATGATCCTACTCAAGAGGATTTACCCTCATGACCTAATTACCTTCCAAAGGCTCTACCTACTAATACTATCACCTGGGGGTTAGGATTTCAACATATGAATTTTGGGAGTACACAAACATTCAGTCTATAGCACTTACAAAGCAAGAGGTGATGGAGATTGTGCTGTAAGTCCAATAGCAAATCCTTACTGACTGGCAGAACTTGAGCATCTCTTAGTTAACAGGCTTTATCTCTCTCCCTTTCCCCTTTCATGGATGATTTTAGGTTCTGTAAGTAGACACTCAGAAGATATAACTTCATTACTAATTACTATAAAGATAAACACTGCCATATTCTCCAGTCTCAGCTTTAGTTGCTAAGAATTGAGATTGGATGGGTCTTTAAACCCCACTGGGTTTGCTACTGCAGGAAGAGATTGTCTTTCCTTTAGTAGGATGTTTATTAGTGACCACAGTGAGCTTTTGTTTTATTTCAGTGAAACAAAACTTTGAGAACTTTGTGTCTCAAAGTGTGTTGAAAGCTGAATTTTTGTGAATTGTTTAAAATTTTTTTTTTTTTTTGAGTTGGAGTCTCACTCTCGCCCAGACTGGAGTGCAGTGGCCGCTCCCAGCCACCGCAGCCTCGACCTGCTGGGCTCCGGCGATCCTTCCGCCTCAGCCTTCCAAGGAGCCGGAACTACAGGCGCGCGCTACCATGCCCGGCTAGTTTTTTTATTTATTGTAGAGGTGAGGTCTCGCCAAGTTGCCCAGGTGGGTCTCGAACCCGCGGGCTCAGGCAATCCGCTCACCTCAGCCTCCCCAAGCGAGGGATTACAGGCTGAGCCACCGAGCCCGGCTTTTAAAATATTAAGTAGACACTACGATAGCATGTGTCTTACCGAGCAAGGCCCCTACCTGGACTGTGATTATAAAACCAGATGATGTTCTCTTTCCCAGAGGTTTGTGCTTTTCTGTGGTGGGTGGTGGTAGACAGGCCAGACTCACTGCTACCAACTGTCACTGCCCTTCCAAGGTTTTGAGCCCACCCTGGGTCTTGTGTGCCATGCAGGCTCCTTCTCAAAGTAGACTAGTGATAGAGGGTTTTGTTTTGTTATCTTGAATTATGGTATTAATTGCTAGGTCTGGCTTGCTTGATTTGGAGAGGGTAGCCTCAAAATGGGGACAGGGAAGAAAGGAGAAGGAAGAAAAAGAAGAGAATTAGAGAGATGGAGAAAGAGAATGTGAATTGAAATTTTTCATCATTCTGACTAAGGGTTCTTGAAGAAAAAAACAGATATATCCACCTGGGGTATGATTATATGACATATGGTTTGTTCAGAATTGGGTTAGTTTTTATTCTTTCTATCAAATGCCAGAAAAAAATTGCCCAAGGAAATTCCACCCAACCCTATATCATCCCCTAAAGTTTTTCAGTATTACTTCATAGTTTCTGAAGTAAAACAATTTGTTCCATGTCTCCTTTCCTGTTTCCTTAAAAATGAGTACAGTACATAATTTTTAAAAATGATAAACAAGCTTTTTCTTTAAAAATAAAAATCTGTCTGCCTAACTTTAAAATATTCACACTGTTCTACTTCTGGGAATCTATTCTAAAGCAATAATTTCTAAATAAAGAAAGAGTTTTGCACACAATGGTGAGATGCTATTTGTTTCATGCAAAAACTGGAAGCAGTCTGTTTAAGAAGGGGGAGATGGACATTGTGCAACCATTATAAGTACATGTTTAGGTGGATAGATGGCTTTTGTATTACTTACTCCCTTCTACTTTCCACTTCAGCCACACTGAATGCTTGCTCTTCTGTGGAAACCTTACTTTTTAAAAACATCCGTTTTTGACGTATAATTGTCATATCATAAACTGTACATGTTTAGCCAGGTGCAGTGGCTCACGCTTGTAATCCCAGCACTTTGGGAGGAGAGGCAAGAGAATTGCCTGAGCCCAGAGGTTTGAGGTCAGTCTGGGCAATTTGGTGAGACCTCATCTTTACAGTAAATAAAAAAATTATCCAGGCATGGTGGCCTGTAGTTCCGGCTACTTGGAATGCTGAAGCGAAGGATTGCCTGAGCCCAAAGGGTTGAGCCTGTGGTAGCTGTGAGCATGCCACTGCACTCCAGTCTGAATGGCAGAGTGAGACTTCTACTCAAGAAAAAAAAAATTGTGCATGTTTAAAGTGTGCAATTTGGTTAGTTTTGAGAGAAATGTATATATATACACTTACATATTCACCGTAAAAAGATAACGAACATATCTATCAGCTACAAAGTTTCCTCCTGCCCCTTTGGGATCTGTCCCTGTCACCTCCTGCCCTATATAACTGATTTGCTTTTAGTTATTGTAGATTTTCTATAATTTTAAAATAATTATAGAAAATTACGTACAAATTTCTTTCTTTTTTTTTTTTTTTGAGTTGGAGTCTCACTCTGTCGCCCAGACTGGAGTGCAGTGGCCGGGTCAGCCTTGACCTGCTGGTCTCCAGCGATCCTTCCGCCTTAGCCTTCCAAGTAGCTGGAACTACAGGCATGTGCTACCACACCCGGCTAGTTTTTTTTATTTATTGTAGAGATGAGGTCTCACCAAGTTGCTTAGGCGGGTCTCGAACCCTCAGGCTCAGGCAATCCACTCACCTGAGCCTCCCAAGGCACGGGATTACAGGCTGAGCCACCGAGCCCGGCTACAAATTTCTTTTTAACAACTTTATTGAGGTATAATTTACATACCATAATACTAATTTCTTTTAAGCAGTTCTATTTTAGTAAACGTATAGAGTTGTTCATCATTAGCACACTCTAGTTTGAAAACATTCTCCCAAAACTTCCCTTGTCCCCATTTACCCAAAAGTTTCTGTGTGCCATTCTTATTCTCACTCTCACCCTTAGGCATCCATTGATCTGCTGTTTCTATAAATTTGCTTTTTCTGGACTTTGTACATAAATGAAGCCATGCGATATGTAGTCTTTTGTGCCTGACTTCTTTTACTTAGCATGATGTTTTTGTGCTCATCTATATTGTAACATGTGCCCATAATTGGTTTCTTTTAATTGCTGACAAATAATCCATTGTATAGATATATATCATAATTAGTCCATTCATCTGTTAATGAATATTGTGTTATTTCCAGATTTGTTTATTGTAGTTAAAGCTACTAGGAACGTTTGTGTACAAGTCTTTGTATGGCATATGCTTTACTTTTCCTTGGGTAAATACTTGGGAGCGGAATAACTGGGTTATATCATAGGCATATATTTAACTTTTTACAAAACTGTCCAGCTGTTTTCTAAAGTGGTTGTACCATTTTACATTCCCATTGGCAATGTATGAAAGTTCCAATTGCTCCACATTCTTGCCAACACTTGGTGAATCTTTTTTATTTTATTTAAGTTTATTTATTTTTTGAGTCAGAGTCTTACTCTGTTGCCCAGACCGGAGTGCAGTGGTACTTTCATAGCCACCACAGTCCCAACCTGCTGGGCTCAGGCTATCCCTCCACCTCAGCCTTCCAAGTAGCTGGAACTACAGGTGTGAGCCACCACGCCTGGCTAATTTTTTTATTTATTGTAGAGATGAGGTCTTGCCAAGTTGCCCAGGCTGGTCTTAAACCCTTGGGCTCAGGCAATCCTCTCACCTCCGCCTCCCAGAGTGCTGGGATTACAGGTGTAAACCACTATGCCTCTTTTTATTTTATACATTGTAATATGTGTGCAATAGTATCCCATTGTGGTTTTGATTTGCATTTCTCTAATGACTAATGATGTTAAACATTCTTCATGTGCTTATTTGGCATCCATACCTTTTTTTGTATTTATATTTTTCCCTTAAAAAGTGGATTGTTAAAAGAAAAAAGTGGGTTGTTTTCTTTCATATATATTCTAAATATGAGCCTTTTATCACATATATGATTTGGAAACATTCCCTCTCAATCTGTAGCTTGTCTTTGTATTCTGTTGGCAGTGTTTTTTTTTTTATTTGAGTTGGAGTCTCACTCTGTTACCCAGGCTGGAGTGCACTGGCATGCTCATGACCACTCCAGTGTCCACCTGCTGGGTTCCAGTGATCCTTCCACCTCAGCCTTCCAAGTAGCCGGAACTACAGGCTCGTGCCACCATGCCCAGCTAATTTTTTTTAAGATTTATTTATTGTAGAAACAAGGTCTCACCATGTTGCCCAGGCTGGTCTTGAACCCGCAGGCTCAGGCAGTCCTCTTGCTTCGGTCTCCTAAAGTGCTGGGATTACAGGCTTAAGCCACCACACCCAGCCAGCAGTATCTTTCAGAGAATGCATCTTAATTTTGATGAAGTCTAGTTTATTACTTTTTTTTCTCTTATGGATTGTGCTTTTGGTGTTGTATCTGAGAAGGATTTTCTCATAAGTTTTCTTCCACAAGGTTTTTTTTTTTTTAGTTGGAGTCTCACTCTGTCGCCCAGACTGGAGTGCAGTGGCCGCTCCCAGCCACTGCAGCCTTGACCTACTGGGCTCAGGTGATCCTTCCGCCTCAGCCTTCCAAGTAGCTGGAACTACAGGCGCGTGCTACCACACCCGGCTAATTTTTTGATTTATTGTAGAGATGAGGTCTTGCCAAGTTGCCCAGGGCGGGTCTCGAACCCACGGGCTCAGGCAATCCACTCACCTCAGCCTCCCCAAGCGAGGGATTACAGGCTGAGCCACCGAGCCTGGCTAACAAGTTTTAAAGTTTTAGGTATTACATTTCATTCTAGAATTGTTTTGTACATGGTAGGAGTTATGGATGAAATTTTGGGAGGCATATGAATATCCAGTTGTACTAGCACCATATTTTTCTACCCATTCTCCACTGAGTTGCCTTTTTACCTTTATTGAAAATCAATTAACGTCTGGGTGTGGCGGCTCACATCTATAATCCCAGCACTTTGGGAGGCGGAGGCAAGAAAATTGCCCAAGCCCAGGGGTTCAAGACCAGCTTGGGCAACTTGGTGAGACCTTGTCGCTACATTGAAAAAAGTTAGCTGGACATGGTGGCACTCACCTGTAGTCCCAGCTACCTGAGCCCAGCAGGTTGAGGCTACAGTAGCCATGAGTATGCCACTGTACTCCAGTCTGGGCGACAGAGTGAGATTCTGACTCAAAAGAAAAAAAAAAGGAAAAAAAGAAAAGCAATTAACCATATGTTTATGGGTTTATTTTTGGACTCTATTTGGCTCCATCTGTCTATATTGACACTAGTAACTATACTGTCTTGGTAGCTTTGTAATATATGTTCAAATTAGATTATGTAAATCTCACAACTTTTTTCATCTTTATCAGATTGCCCATTTTAAGTTCTTTGACCTTTCATCTAAGTTTTAGAATCATCTCGTCAGTTTCTTTTGAAAAAGACTTCTGGATTTTTTTTTTTTTTTTTTTTTTTTAAGTTGGAGTCTCACTCCGTCGCCCAGACTGGAGTGCAGTAGCCGCCCCCCGCCACTGCAACCTCGACCTGCTGGGCTCCGGTGATCCTTCCGCCTCAGCCTTCCGAGTAGCCAGAATTACAGGCATGCGCTACCATGCCCGGCTGATCCTTCTGGATTTTTTATTTAGATTGTATTAAGAATGTAGATGAGTTTGGAGAGAAGCAGTGGCCTAATAAGAATGTTGAGTTTTCTGATCCATGAGCACAGCATATCTCTCCATTGAGTCAAATCATTAATTTTTCTCTCAGCAGCAAGGCATGGTGGCTCACACTTGTAATCCCAACACTTTGGGAGACCGAGGTGAGAGGATTGCCTGAGCCCAGGGGTTTGAGACCAGTCTGGACAACTTGACGAGACCTTGTCTCTACCATAAATCAAAAAAATTAGCTGGATGTGGTAGTGAGCACCTGTAGTTCCAGCTACTTGGAAGGGCTGGGGCGGAAGGATCACCTGAACCTAGCAAACTGAGGCTGCGGTGGATGTAAGCGTGCCACTGCACTCTAGCTTGGGTGACAGAATGAGACTACAACTCTAAAATAAACAAAAATAAATTTCTCTCAGCAATGTAGTGTAATTTTTCATGTACAGACCTCGCACATCTTTTGTCAGATTTATTCCTAAGTATTCAATATTTTTGATGCTATTATAATTGATATATTTTAAAAATCCAATTTCTGATTGTTACTAGTGTATAGAAATACAATTGCTTTTTGTGTACTGGTCTTGTATCTTGCTTAACTTATATTATCATTCTGGTAACTATTTTTGTAGATTCTATATTTTTTTCTCTGTATAATCATGTTATCTATAATTAAAGACAGTTCTTCTCTGATCTTTTCTTTTCCTTGCCTTATTACAATGGCTAGAACCTCTAGTACAGTGTGGAATAGAAGTGCTAAAAGTGTACATCCTTGTCATGTTCTTGATCTTAGGGGTGAAGAATTCGATTTTCCACTGTTAAGCCTGATGTTAGCTGTAGGTTTTTTTGAAGATGCCTTTTATCAGGTGAAGGGAGTTTCTTTCTCTTCCTAGTTTGATGTAAATTTTTATCAGGAATAAATGTCAGATTTTGCCAAATGCCTTTTTTTTTTTACATCTATTGAGTTAATCCTATAATTTTTTTTTGTTTTTTGTGTCTTAATTTGGTGAATAATGTCATTGATTCTAAACTAACTTTACATTTCTGGGGCAAACCTCACTTAGTCATGATATTATCCTTTTTGTATATTTGTATATGTGATTTACTAAAATTTTGTTATAAATTTTTGCATTTGTGTTTATGGGGGTTATTATTCTGTAGTTTTCTTATAATGCCTTTTTCTAGTTTTAATATCCAACTAATACTGGCCTCATAGAATAAGTTGAGAAGTTTTTCTCTTCTTCAATTTTCTGGATGATTGTGTAGAATTGGTAGAATTGGTACTATTTATTTCTTAAATGTGCAATATAATTCTCCAGGAAAGTCATCTGAGGTTGGAGTTTTCTTTGTGGGAAACTTTAAACTAGAAATTCAATTTATGGAGTAGATACATAGCTATATAGGCTATCTATATATTTTGAGTGAGCTTTGGTAGACTGTTTTTCAAGGAATTTGTGCATTCCATCTCAGTAGTCTAATTTATTGGCATAAAGTTCATAACATTCCCTTGTTGCCCTTTTAATATCCATAGAATCTGTAATTGTATATCATCTCTCTCATTACTGATAGTGGTAATTTGTGTCTTCTCACTTGCTTTCAATGTTTCTCTTGCTCTGATTCTTGCTTTCTCTCTTCTCCTAATTAAACTGATTAGATTTTCTCAAAGAATCATGTTTTGTTATATTCATTTTCTCTGTTGTTTTTCTGTTTTCTATTTTATTGATTTCTGCACTAATGTTTATTATTGTGATTCCTCAGCTTAGTTTGTTTTTCACTTGCTCTTCTGTTTCTAGTTCTTAGAATATAATTTGAGGTCATTGGTTTGAGACTTCATTCTTTTCTTTTCGCTCTTTTTTTTTTTTTTTTTTTTTTTTTGAGTCAGTCTCACACGGTTGCCAAGACTGGAGTTCAGTGGCACCATCACGGCTCATCACAGTCTCAAACTCATGGGCTCAATTGGTCCTTCTGCCTCGTCTTCCGAGTAGCTAGGACGAAGGCATGCACCACCATGTTGGGCCAAATTTTTGATTTTTGTATGAAGATGAGGTCTCTTTATGTTGCCCAGGCTAGTCTTGAACTTCTGGGTTCAAGCAATCCTCCCGCCTCTGCCTCCCAAAGTTCTAGGATTATAGGCGTGAGCCACTGCCTGGCTAGAGTTCCTTCTTTTCTAATGTAGACGTTTTAGTGCTATAAATTTCCTTGTTTGACTGGGTGCAGTGGCTGTAATACCAGCACTTTGGGAGGTCAAGGTGGGAGAATTCCTTGAGCCTAGAAGTTTGAGACCAGCCTGGGCAACATAGTGAGACCTCGTCTCTACAAAAAATACAAAAATTAACTGGGCATGGTGGTGTGCCTGTAGTACCCCCTACTACGTAAGCTGAAGCGGAAGGATCGCCTGAGCCTAGGAGGTAGATGCTGCAGTGAGCCCAGATTGTACCACTGTTTTCCAACTGGGGCAACAGAGACCCTGTCTCAAAAATTTTTTTAAATAAAATAAATAAACAAACAAACAAATAAATAAACATTCTTCCTAATACTGCTTTAGCTACACCACACAAATTTTTATATTTTCTGTTTCTGGTTCAGAATACTTTTTAATTTCTCTTTTGAGTACTCCTTTGACTCTTGGGTTATTTATTTATTTATTTATTTATTTTTGAGTTGGAGTTTCACTCTGTCACCCAGGATGGAGTGCAGTGGCCAGCTCCCGGCCACCACAGCCTCGCCCTACTAGGCTCTGGCGATCCTTCCACCTCAGCCTTCCAAGTAGCTGGAACTATAGACGCGCGCTACCATGCCTGGCTAATTTTTGATTTATTGTGGAGATGAGGTCTCGCCAAGTTGCCCAGGTGGGTCTCGAACCCATGGGCTCAGGCAATCTATTCACCTTAGCCTCCCAAAGCACGGGATTGCAGGCTGAGCCACCGAGCCTGGCTGACCCTTGGGTTATTTAAAAGTATGTTATATAGTTTCCAAATATTTGGGAAAATTTTCTAGATATTATTGATTGGTAATTTAATTCCATTGTAGCCGGAAAACATCGTATGACTTGAATCCTTTTGAATTTATTGACACCAGTTTTATGACTTAGAATGTGGTCTCTCCTGGTAAATGTCTTCATGTACATTTGAATATGTATTCTGCTGTTGTTGGGTGAGTATGAATATCAGATTGGTTAGTGTTGTTTAGGTCTTCTATATCCTTCTTTTCTTTCTCCTTCTTCCATCAGTTAGCGTATGATGATGAAATACCACATTATAATTGTGGATGTATTTGTTTCTCCTCATAATTTAGCCAGCTTTTGCCTCATGTATTCTGAAGTTTATTATTAGATGTGTAAATGTTTAGGATTGTTATTCTTCTTGATGAATTGATTGCTTTATTATTATGATATAATCCTCTCTGGTAATATTCTCTTGTCTGGAATCTGTTTTGTCGGATATTAGCTTAGCCACTTACACTTTCTTTTGATTGGTATTAGCACAATATATCTTTTTCCATTCTTTTGCTTTTGACCTATTTGTGTCTTTATTTTTAAAGTGAATTTCTGACCAAGTATGGGGGCTCATGCCTGTAGTTCCAGTGCTTTAGGAGGCCAAGATGGGAGAATCACTGGAACCCAGGAGTTTGTCACTGCTTTCCAGCTTGGTGACAGAGCAAGACTCTAAAATGAATAGAATAGAATTTCTTGTAGACTGCATATAGATAGATTGCTTTTTATCCATTCTGGCAATCTGATTAAATGTAGGCCACTTACATTTAATGTGATTGAATTGAAATCTACCAACTTAATATTTATTTGTCTCATGTGTCCTTTGTCCATTTTTCCCATTTTATCCTTTCCTTTGAATTAATTGTGTATTTTCAAATTCCATTTAACCTCCTTTTTTAAGCTTGTTAGTTGTGGTAGGCAGAATAATGGCCCTTAAGGATGTCAACATCCTAAGCTGAGAAACCTGTGAATATGTTAAATTACATGACAGAAAGGAATTAAGTTTGCTAATAAACTGACCTCAAAATAGGAAGACTATCCTGCAGTTATCCAGGTAGGCCCAATGTAAACACTAAGGTCCTTAAAAGTGGAAGAAGAAGATGTAACTCTAGAAGAAAGACACAGAGAGATGTAATATTGCTTGCTTTGCAGTTGGGGGAGGGGAATTATGAGCCAAAAAAGGTGGGTGGCCTCCGGAAAAAACAAAGAAATAAATTCTTCCCTAAAGCCTCCAGAAAGGAATGCAGCCCTGCCAACCCCTTGATTTTATCCCACTGAGATTTGTGCTGCATACCCATTCTACAGAAGCATGGGATAATAAATTTGTATTGTCAAAGCTGCTATGTTTGTGTCAATTTGTTATAGCAGTGATAAAAATAACTTAATACATAGTTATAATTTTTGGTTGTGTAGTTCTATTGGTTGCTATTGAGTTTATAGTATACATCTTTAATTTATCAAGAACTACTTTAAATAATATTATTTCACCTTTGTTTTTGAAAAATATTTTCAGTGTTTAAACAAATCTAATAAAATATAAAAAATAATAAAATAAGGGGTGAGGGAGAACAATATCAATAAGGGTACCTAAGCCGGGCTCTGTGGCTCAGCCTATAATCCTGCGCCTTGGGAGGCTGAGGTGAGTGGATTGCTTGAGCCTGCGGGTTTGAGACCCGCCTGGGCAACTTGGCGAGACCTCATCTCTACAATAAATCAAAAAATTAGCCGGTCGTGGTAGCGCGCGCCTGTAGTTCCAGCTAGTTGGAAAACAGGCCGAAGGATCGCCGGAGCCCAGCAGGTCTGGGTGACAGAGTGAGACTCCGACTCAAAAAAAAAAAAAATAAGGGTACTTGATCTCAAACTATGCAAAGTGGGGACAAAGGGAGGCCTAGACTTTACCTGTACAATGTCCACTTGTATACCTAATCCTGAATTGTATCCCACTTCTTTAAAATAAAATATAAAAATAAAAAATAAAATAAAAAACAAAACAAATCTAAGTTGGCAAGTTTCTTTCTTTAGTTTTTTTTTTTTTTTTGGTAGAGATGAGGTCTCACTATGTTGCCCAGGCTGATCTTGAATTCCTGGACTCAGGTAATCCTGCTGCCTTGGTTTCCCAAAGTGCTGGGATGACAGGCGTGAGCCATTGTACCTGATCCTTTTTTGTTTTCAGTACTTTAAAGATATTGTACCAATGTCTTCTAGCTTGCATTGTTTAAGTTAAGAAATAATTTTTCTTTGTTTCTTTATATATGGTGTGTCTTTTTTCTCTGGCTGCTTGTGTGATTTTTTCTCTATCACTGTTTTAAGAAATTTGACTATGTTATTCCTTGGTGTAGTTTTATGTTTGTGTGCTTGGGGCTTGTTGAATTTCTTTAATCTGGGCTAGATGTGGATTTATAGTTTTCATCAAACTTGGAAAATTATTTACCATTATTTCTTTAAATGTTTTTCTGTCTTCCCTTTGGGAACTCTAGTTACAAGCATATTTGGCTACTTGAATTTGTTTCACATATTTCCGATGCTCTGTTCATTTATTTTCAGTCTTTTTTCCTCTCTGTGTTTCATTTTGAATAGTCTCTATTGGAATTCTTCAAGTTTACTAGTCTTTTCTTCTGCTTTGTTTAATCTGCCACTAAGCCGGGCTTAGTCTTTTCTTCTGCTTTGTTTAATCTGCCACTAAGCCGGGCTCGGTGGCTCAGCCTGTAATCCCGCGCCTTTGGGAGGCTGAGATGAGTGGATTGCCTGAGACCGCGGGTTCGAGACCTGCCTGGGCAACTTGGCGAGACCTCATCTCTACAATAAATAAAAAAAACCAGCCGGGCGTGGTAGCGCGTGCCTGTAATTCCGGCTACTTGGAAGGCTGAGGTGGAAGGATCGCCGGAGCCCAGCAGGTCGAGGCTGCATTGGCCGGGAGCGGCCACGACACTCCAGTCTGGGTGACAGAGTGAGACTCCAACTCAAAAAAAAAAAAAAAAATCTGCCACTAAATCCCTATAGTGTGTTTTTAAAAAAACTTAGTCATTGTAATATTCATCTTCAGAAGTCTGATTTGGATTTTTCAAAATGTCTTTTATATTTCTACTTAATACGTTCAGTCTTGTCTATAACTTCTTGAACATATGGGACACAATCATAGTATTTATTTATTTATTGAGTTGGGATCTTACTCTGTTGCCCAGGCCTGGAGGGCAGTGGCATAATCATAGCTCATTGAAGCCTTGATCTCCTGGGCCCACAGTTTCCTAGGTAGCTAGGACTATAGGCAAATGCCATGACTCCCAGCTTATTAAAAAAAAAATTTTTTGTAGAGATGAAGTCTCACTATGTTGCCTAGACTGGTCTCAAACTCCTAGGCTAAGTGATCTTCCCACCTCAGTCTCCCAAAGTGCCAGGATTACAGGCATGAGCCACTGTGCCTGGGCAATAACTATTTTAATATCCTTATTTAAAGCCGGGTGCGGTGGCTCACGCCTATAATCCCAGAACTAAGGGAGGCGGAGGTGAGAGGATTGCCTGAGCCAGGAATTCGAGACAACATGGCAAGATCTCATCTCTACAATAAAATAAAATGAAAATTAGCCGGGCTAGGTGTTGCATGCCTGTGGTTCCAGTTACTTGGAAGGCTGAGGTGGAAGGATCGCCTGAGCCTAGAAGGTCAAAGCTGCAGTGGCCATGAGCATGCCACTGCCCTCCAGCATGGGCAACAGAATGAGACTCTGACTCAAAAAAAAAAAAATCCTTGTTTACTAGCTATTTCTGGATCAGTTTTAATTGATTGATGTTTTCTCTCATTACAGTATTGATTTTCCTGCTTCTTTGCATGTCTGTTTTTTTGTTTGTTTGTTTTCCCTTTTGGAATCAGTGTTTCACTCTTTCACCCAGACTGGAGTGCAATGGCACAATCATGGCTCTCCATAGCTTCGAACTTCTGGGTTCAGGTGATCCTCCTTCCTCAGCATCTCAAATAGCTGGGACTGTAGGTGCATGCATGCCATCATGATTGGCTAATTTTTTATTTTTATTTTTATAGAGCTGAGGCCTTGCTATGTTGCCCTGACTGGTCTCGAACTCCTGACCTCACTCCCCCAAAGTGCTGAGATTACAGGTGTGAGTTACCATGCCAAGCCCCATATATGGTTATTTTTGATTGGGTGCCAAACATTGTAAATTATAACTAGCAGGGTGCTGGATATTTTTGCATCACTATAGGTATTCTTGAACTTTGTTCTGGGATGTGGTCAAATTATTTGAAAACAGTCTGATCCTTTTGTGTTTTGTTTTTAAGCTTTGTCATGTGAGTCCAGAGATGTTTTTAGTCTGGGGTTAATTTTTCCACACTGCTGAGACAAGACTTTTATTAGTATTCTAACTGCCTTGTGAATTATGAAGTTTTCCATTCTGCCTTTTTGGAATAGGCACTATACCTAGTCCATGCGAACTTGAGTACTATTCCCTGTAATCCTTTTGGGTAGTTTTTTTCCTGACCTTGAGTAGTTTCTTCACAAACTTGAGGTAATCAGTACTCAGTTGAATACTTGAGGGAATCTTCTTCAGATCTTCAGAGTTTTGTCTCTGTGTAGTTCTCTTCTCTCCCAGACTCCCAGCTACATCTCTTCAACTCAGAAAGACTGCTTCCTATATAATGGCCTAGAAGCTTTCTCCATACAATAAGCTAGGGTAATCATAGGACTCACTTTACTTGATTTTCGTCTTTTAGGGATTACTGTTTTTTCATTACCTGATGTCTGGTTTCTTTAATGCCATTGTTTCATGTATTTCTTTTTTTAAAATTTTTATTATAAAGATATGGGGTACAATTCAAGGTTAGGTATATAAACATTGATCATGCAGGTACCCTTGTTGATGAGACATGCCCCTCCCTCCCCTAGCAGTTTCCCTCAACTGCCAATCCCACCCCACCCCTTACAGTTTCCCACTAATGTCAATCGCTTTCTTATAGCATTATAATTGTTCTCATTCGTATAGTAGACCTTGATCATCCAATGTATTACCACAAGAAAATGACTGACAGTGGTGGGAAACTATGGGGGGGGGGAAGGGTAGGGTGATGGGATTAATGGTAGTAAATATCTGTCTGGGGACGGGGAGACACTTCCTATCAACAAGGATGCCTGAACGAGGCAATTTGTACACCTAACCCTTAACTGTACCCCACAATATCATAATAAAAAATATTGAATTTAAAAAAAAATTGTTCAAGGTCCACATATGACTGAGAACATATGGATTTCTGTTTGTTTTTTTTCCAGTTGTTTCAGGTAGAAGGATAAATCTGTTTCCAGTTACTCTGTCTTGACTGGAAGCAGAAGTCCACCATGTTTTTGTTTTGCATTCACCTACCTGTCTTCTTATTTTACAAGACTCTTCTCAGGCTTTACTTATTACGGGAAGCCTTCTCTGATACTTACTTCCCCACGTTGGGCCCCAGATGGTCCCTAAATATTTGCACAATACTGTAAACTCCATTTTGTATTTTCGATCTGAGATGATGCTTTTTTTCCCCCAAACTCAGCACTTCTAAATATGTCTTTAGTCTTGTCTCCTTGCATCTTTAGTTGCTATGTCATTGCTGTTTCTTCCTTTTTATCTAGAAATATCAAGGGGTATCCACACTTGTTTTCTCTTCTTTATTCACTTGTATTCAATCCTTAGCCCTATGGAATTTGGATTTTCACTGAAGCTATTCTTGCTAGAGTCACCAGTAACGTCACAGTTGCCAACTGCAGTATATTCTTTTTAGTCTTTATTTGATCAGACCTCACAACATTATTTCATAATGGTTGCAGATGTTTCTTCAGTCTTGTTATATACACTTTCCCAGTTCTTTTCCTCCTTTCTAGTCATTCCTTCTTAGTGAGTTTTGTTGGTCATTTCATCAGCTCACATCATAAGCCTTGGTATTCCCAAATGTTCTATTTTTTAGCTTCTATTTCTTTTATATATACGTTCTTCTTGTAGTTCTTTCACTCCCATGGCTTCATGGGAGCTTGAATCCAAGCTTTGGTAGCTTGAATTCAAGTCAGTCTCTATTTGAATTTCCTAGAGGTACTTTAGATTCAGTATGTCTAAAACATAATTTGCCTGTAATTTCCTTAAAGTTACTCCTCTGTAGTCTTATTTTTGATACTTCTATAGTCAGTCCCTTACTCAGGCTGGAAACATAGGTATCATTTCAGACTCTTTTCTCCAATCCCCAGATCTATTCCAGCTTCACAAATATTAGATGCTTAATATTCTCGCAGGGGGAATTTTCAGTAATGGTGGCAAAGTGAAATGGTCTCCTGAACCTTCCCATAGATAATAATTATAAAATCTACAAAAAATGTATTTAAAGAAACTGGAAAGGATCCAAAAGCAGATAGAAGCTAGAGGAGAGTTTACTTTTGAAAAATGATAACTGGGAGTGATAAGAATTGTGAATTTGCAGCTTAAAAATATTTTTGCCTAAGGGCATTTGGCAACTCCTACAGCAGAGGGAAGTGATAGTGGAAAACCCCAGCCTTGCCTTTTGATGGTGGCATAGAATGGAGTTCATGATATAAAAATACCTGAAAATTTAACAAGAGGGCCTTGAAAGTAAGAAACCCGGCTGAGTGCGGTGGCTCAAACCTGTAATCCCAGCACTTTGGGAGGCCAAGGTAAGGGGATTGCCTGAGCCCACGGGTTCGAGAACAGCCTGGGCTGCTTGACAAGACCTCATCTCTACAATAAATAAAAAAATTAGCCGGGAGTGGTAGCACACGCCTGTAGTTCCGGCTACTTGAAAGGCTGAGGCGGAAGAATTGCCTGAGACCACTGGGGTGGCCATGAGCATACCACAACACTCCAGCCTGTGCGAGGAGTGAGACTGCAACTCAAAAAAAAAAAAAAGAAAGAAAAAACCACAGAAGAGGGTGAACCCCATAACCTGACTATAAAACTCTGCTAGAATCCCTGGCTGGACCTCTAGACTATACCTCCATGAGGTCTGGTGAAAAAGCAGGCAGAAATTAGAGAGGCAGCGTTGTATCTTTGAAAGACAAAATCTATACCAGGTGAATCTGTAGCTTTTTTAACTGAGTGCATTCCATAACTATAGGGAGTCAGGTGACAGAAAGTCTTATGGATGTGAGGTGTTAGAGGACAGAATCTAAGACTGAAAAATTAAGGAAGAATCTCCAGAAGCAAAGAAAGCACAGTGAGAACAAGCCCAAATCTGAGTATAATCTTTGGCCAAATTCATGGCCAGTCATCATTTACACTGACATACCTGCAAGGGACCATGCTAAAAAAGATGCTGTAAGAGTTACAGAAAGATATCCGTAATTGAATACCTCAGGAAACGCAAAGTCTACAGTTTAAGTCCAGCTAAGTTATTTTGGCTGCTAGGAAAAAAAAAAAAAACAAGCAAACCAAAAAACCCAATAATCCTAAGGAAAACACAGTAGAATTTATAGTCACTACATGTATCAGATAGAGTGTCCAGTATTCAACCAAAAATTACCAGACATGCAAAGGAACAGGAAGAGCAATCCATACTCAAGGAAAAGAGGCAATCAATAGAAACTGACTCCAAGTAGACTCAGATGTTGGAGTAAGTAGTCAAAGACTTCAAAGAGCTATTATATGTATGTTCAGAGAATTAAAGGAAACTATTTTTAATGAATGAGCAGATAAGAAATTTCACAAATGAAATGAAAATGATATTAAAAGTGGGAAAATAGAAACAAGAAAACTTCCATTATGGCAGCAAGAAGAGATTGGTAATTTTCTTGTACAAAAACAGGTATAAGCCGGGCTCGGTAGCTCAGCCTGTAATCCCGCGCCTTGGGAGGCTGAGGTGAGTGGATTGCCTGAGCTCGCGGGTTTGAGACCCACCTGGGCAACTTGGCGAGACCTCATCTCTACAATAAATCAAAAAATTAGCCGGGCGCGGTTCCAGCTACTTGGAAGGTGGAGGCGAAAGGATCGCCGGAGCCGGGCAGGTCGAGGCTGCAGTGGCCGGGAGCGGCCACTGTACTCCAGTTTGGGGGACGGAGTGAGACTCTAACTCAAAAAAAAAAAACCAGGTATAAAACTGGGGCAAAATTGTCAAAAGTAAGTATTTCATGGCAGACATGGAGATATAATATTATAGAGATATAATAAAGACAGAAACAAGTTGAGAATAATTTGTTCTTAAAAAATTGATAATGCTTTGCATAAGTACAGAGGAAATCTGTGGTCTTGGGATATTTTCCATCTGTCCCTACCTTTATTACGTCAGCTCTGGTAATAAGAATTGCAGTTTTATCAGCATGTGACTGAACATGAAAACAAGCAACTTTTCTGCTAGAGGAGGTAGACTTGCTGTGGGACAGAGGGTGAAAACTCACAGCTTTGCCAATTAAAAGTGACAAACTTGGTTGGTAATGAATGGAGAGAATCCACATTTTTGCTAGCCCCAGGTTACAATGCTTGTTGGAGGGAGTGGTGTACCTGCCAGAAACTTAATGGGAAGATCCTGAAGATCAGAGAGCCATAGAAGAGCTAAGATAAGCTCTTTACATATTTCTGGCTGATTGGGAAACTACCTGCATGTGCAGGAGGGACCCCAAGGGAGCCTGATAAAAAGTTAAAATTAAGGGAGACTTGCAAACTGGCTGCAACTTAGAGTGTATTCCTCAAGCAACACACAGATGGATTGGCAGAGAGCAAAACTTTAATATCCTCAAGGTTGATGAGCAACTTCTGCCCAAATCATTGGCTGGCTTCCCTTGGAAACCAGGCTAAAATATAAACAAGAATTTTTAAAAAACTGAGCAGAAGCCGGGCTCGGTGGCTCAGCCTGTAATCCCGCGCCTTGGGAGGCTGAGGTGAGTGGATTGCCTGAGCCCGCGGGTTCGAGACCTGCCTGGGCAGGCGAAACCTCATCTCTACAATAAATCAAAAAATTAGCCGGGCGTGGTAGCGCG
>CAUYQG010029253.1:0-10214 GCA_963574415.1 Tarsius wallacei
CGCGCACCTGTAGTTCCGGCTACTCGGAAGGCTGAGGCGGAAGGATCGCCGGAGCCCAGCAGGTCGAGGCTGCGGTGGCCGGGAGCGGCCACTGCACTCCAGTCTGGGTGACAGAGTGAGACTCCAACTCAAAAAAAAAAAAAAAAAGAAAACTATAGCTCTTTCCATAGAGCTGCTTGCTCTACACATAGACTCATTTGCTTGCTCTTTTCAAGCAATGAAATATTTTGAGAAAATAATAGTCATTATTTTTATAACAGATCTATTCTATTTGCTGCTAATAAATACCCCACTGAAGTGGCTCAGCAGCATCAAAGCATACTCCTAATCACACTTTCCCCCAAGTACTCTCACCTATCCCCATGGCTCAAGTGTTACCTCTACACGATGATTCCCAATCCCACATCCTCATCCAGGTCTCTCTGCTGACAATAATCGCCTACTGAGACTCTCTACTTGGACGTCTCTCAGGAGACTTCAACTCAGCAATGAAGGGGCATGTTCTCCTTCATTCCAGGCCTCCGCACAGTCTTCCCTCTGCCTGTCTATTCATTCCTCAGATCTCATCATAGATGTTGCCTTCTCCATGATGCCCTACCTCTCAGCTAAATGCCCTCACAGATGCACCCATAGCACCACATGCATATGTCAATCACAGAAATTGTCACACTGTATTGAATGTGTCAAATTACAACTTTGTCTCCCCCATTAAACTGTAAGTTATTTGAGTAGATGAACTATATTTAATTCAATAGTCTAAAAGCCTGACATTAGGCCTAGCACATAGATGAAATTCATTAATATTTGTCAAATAAATGTTGACTCCTACCAGCAAATAGCTTCTTAAGATGAGACTGAATCACTGAAGGGTTGGTAGACTGGCCCAATATTTCTAATAAATCATCATCACCAATAAAATAAAATCTTGGGAATGCTGACCGCTTTTCCTAATAAAAATAAAAACAAGAAAATAGATTTCTCTTTTTAAATAATTAAGATATTAATTACTTTACAATTTACATATAGAGTTTCTTTAAAAAACATGCCTCCAAAAATTCATTTAATGATTTCTGACATCTCTGAAGCTGATCAAGAATCGTTAGTAGAGAATTTCTGATTCCTGCATGAGTAGTTAATGTTGTGACTCTGTTGTCCTTCTTGATGTCGGACATTATAGATCTACAAAAAAAAAAATTATTTTCACATCTATTTTAACAATTTTATGGCTAAGAGAGGGAGATTACAACATTTTTTTGCCTGCTTGAAACAAACTAGAGATAACACTATCATAACAGTAATATATCATTATGCCGCTAATAGATAATGCCAAAAAATAATAACGTCCCATTACCGTTTTTAACTTCCCACATTACAAATTATCTTACATATTCATTTACTAAACAAAAATTAAGCCCTACCCCATAGAGTTAATGATACAGTGACAGAGAAAGACATTAAATAATTTCTCAAAACGTTTAACTAAAATTGTGATAAATGCTAAGAAGAAAAGCACAAAGTGGCTAGCAGGGCAATCTGTAACCTAAGACTTCTTTGAGGAAATACTTTAAGCTGATAAATGAGTGATGAATAAAAAGACAACGGGTAGGAAGGAGTTTCTGGCAAAGATCCTGGGAAAGAGCTATTCAAGTCTGAGGAACTAAAGGCTAGAGTCACCAAAGGCACAAAGGAGAGCAGCACAAGAAAAAGAAGGATCACCAGAGCCCAGCAGGTCGAGGCCGCGGTGGCCGGGAGTGGCCACTGCACTCCAGTCTGGGCGACAGAGTGAGACTCCAACTCAAAAACTAAAAAATAAAATAAATAAAAAAGAAAGAACTAAACAATGCTTTATGCTTTATCCCTGCAGCAATGGGAAACCATTTAAAGTTTTACTCACAAGAGTAAAAGAAAGAAGTGCTGAAACTGCATTTTTAAACAATTACTCTGGCTGTTGCGTGAAAAACTTATATGCAAGATCAAATCAGGTTAATGTAGTAGTCCAAGTGAGAGATAAAGAATTTCAAAACAGAATGGAAGAAGCTTGGATAGAAAAGGTGTTAGATTCAAGATACAGTAGGTAAGTAAAAAGCAACAAAATTTGGCAACCTAATGTGTGTAGAAAGGAGGGAGAGGAAGAGATCAAGGATGTCCAACACGCTTCTGCTTTCAGCAATTAGGTGATGCCACATAGCAAGACAGGAATAGAAAGAGAAAAATTGTGTGCAATTACGGGGGAGTAAGCTCGTGAATTCAGTTTTGACCTATTGGCTGAGAATCCTTAGTAGATTTGAAGCTCAGAAGAGAAATATGGCCTGTTCATATCAGTGGAGGAGACCTCAGCAAACAGAGGAGAACTGACACTGAGAGTGGCTGAGATGACCTAGCGAGAGAGTACCAAGTGAGAAAAGGACTGAAGGTTGAAGGTGTGGAGAGAGCGGAGGACTAGGTACTAGCAGGAGACCAGAGAGATTGTCAGAAAACCAAGACAGGACAACGTCATAGAAGCCAAGGGAAAGAAAAGACTTTCCAAGAAAGAGAAACACTCAGACCTATTAAACACTACTGAGAAATGAAAACTGTCCACTGAATTTAAAATAGAAAGGTAACTGGTGATTTTAGGAAGTGTATATATATGTATATTAGGTAGAGTGGTAATGACAGTGACCAAACCAAAATGGTTCAAAAAATAAAAATGCGTGAATGAGAGTAACAGCTTCTCAAAGGACCCACCAGAGAAAGAGGTTGAATACACAGAGAACACCAATGTACAAGTAAAGCTTGTATTAAGCACTTCAAAATATGAATGAGCAAAAAACTGTCATATGTGTCTATGTTGTACATGGTTTTACTGACCTAAAATCTTCATCAACTCTGTTGAAGCGTGTCTGTTCTTTTGGCAATGCCCCTCGGCCAAAAATGGGTTCCAAATATACCCATTTTCTCTGAATATGATTTAAATTCTGCAGGTACTCATCTAATGTTGCAAGTTTTCTTTCCCAAACTGACACTTTATCTTCAAATCCCTTATAATAAGGAGAATCCTTTAAGGACTGAAGAAGGCATCGATTATCTCCAACCTGATTTACTGTATCTTTCCAGTCTTTAATCAGCTTGATAGTTCGACTTTGGCTGTCTTCGTAATCAGTCAATGTAAACACTGCTCCAACTCCCCAAAGATCAAGTTCACGTAAAGCTTCTCTGATTGTAACTTCACCTTGTGCCCGACTATTTAAATCCTATTTAACACAAAATAGCCATATTTATTTCCATATCAATTAATTTCATCCTACAAATAAGTCATTAAAAATACATTTTATAAGAAAATATATTTTATCTGGCTTTCCATCATAGGCAAAAAATTAAGTAGATATATTTTAATGTAATCCAAGAGAATGACTGGCTACTGTACCAAAGCATATCAGATACTAAACATCCTGATTCACCTGGTCAAAGTATATACAAAGTTCTACCTATACATTTTTACTTCCAGAAAAGAAAAGCAGAAAATTCAAGCAACCATCACAAAAGGCAAAACAAATCTGGCTTATTTAAAGTTTTGCAGATCAAAAGGCCAAGAATTGGTAAAACAGAACTTCAGAAATGTTATTGTAAATTCTGATACATCTAAAATGACTAACAATCAACTAAAGTTATCTCCTGGAGAAGTCATCCTTTATAACTTCTCAAGATTATCTAAACATGTTCCAGGACTATTAACAAATGTGAAGATTTACTTTTTGGATAGGAAGTATATCAAGAGTCTTTATTTTTTGAATAGTCAGATAGATGCAACATAGAAAGTCTGCCAAGAATTGTGACAAGTCTTACTTTTATCTGAGATCTTTTCTAAACTTGATTAGCAAACCGGTTCTTGGTTTAGTCTCAAATTCTGTATCCCCTGGCTTCTATTTGTAACATATCACATGATTTTAAATGTATTTTATATAAAATCATTTGTATTTGCCTTTTTTCAATTAAAACTGACTCCTTCTTGAAGGAACACTTTTTTGGTACTTCATATTTTTTCTCTCACAAAGAGATTTCATATCCACATACACAATGCCAGACAGTCACTATTTTAAGGGAAGAAAAAAGCTAAGTTGCTATTTTTCTTAAACAACAAAAATATGAAGCAAAATTGAACTTAACAAAGATCAGATTTATGAAATACTTATATACATGATTCATACTTTAAGGTCTGCAGCTTTGGCTACAACTGTGTCAGCTACTCTGAGCAAATCACCAAACAGTAACTTCTCTAGACTAGTCCCCCTCGGAAGACCAAGTAGACGAAAAAGATCAAGCCAGTGATCTGGAGAAAGATGCTCCCCTCTCACATATTTCAAGATAGGAATTACAATCTGTTAAAAAAAAGAAAAAGGTATATGTATATACACAATACATATATTAGGAAAATATGCATTACATTAGTATTTACTTTTATGGCAATTATCATCCAAAGTTTTAAATATGCCATCATCTTGTTTAAAAATCGTGAAATCATATTCCCAAACATAATTGTATACAACTTTTTATTAAACATTGCTCCAAATACATGTAAATTACTCTTTGCAGTTTTCTATATTTTAAAACTTCACAAAAAATATTTCTATTTTTTATTATTTTAGGATATGACTCATGTTGCACTAGGATGTATAAATCTCTATTTTTTTTTACTTTAATCATAACTTTCTTACTTATATCTTCTTTCTAACTGGTAGCAGAAATATCAATCATTTCTATGGTTTATTCTATATTTCTTATTTTCTTCATGCAATGAAATAATTTAATTGGAAAATAAACAAAAGTTATATTTCAGGCACTATATAATAAAAAGATAAATGAAAATTCCCAACATCATTTTCAATTAGCAGAATACACAAAACAATCTTACCTGATATTTGTCAACTTCTGATTGTAATTTCACTGTCATCCCTGAATGTTCTTCCATCTTCCTTAATTTGTCATGCCAATTCATCAAAAATTCTTCAAACAGATATGTCTTAGTCCTATAAAATACCAAAAACACATCTTAAAATTTATATTCAAAAATAAAACTACCAAATTATAATCTAAATATTGCTTTTTAATCAAACCGAAATGTAATCCAGTCTTCATTGGCCATTTCCTGAAATCCTTCCTGAAACTCTTCATAAAGGGCCCAAGTTTGTGCACAGCTCTCAATGTCTTTAGAGGTACTATAAGCCAGAGAGAAGTTAGGCTCCTCTAGTCCAAAATGATGGCAATCATCACTATAAAAACAAATATTAAAATATTAAATTTTAAAAACAGAGAAATGTTAAGTACCAATAAAAAATTACTATATCCCGTGGTGTGCAGGAAAACATGCTTGATAGTGGAGACAGACAATGGGAAACTAGCTACTCTATGTGAGAATTTTACTTTGTATAAACAGGCTCTACTAGATTCATTAACAAGCATGTTTTCCAAAGGAGTCATAATTGAGTTGGTAATATATAAAGAGAGATTTTTATGTATGTATTATAAGCCTGTCTATAATCTGAGAGGAGACAGTCTTCTCAGTTGAAAGGGATAGTAGAATATAAGATGGTCTTCATCTAATCATCTAATAAAATGATTCCATTTTATTAATAATTATGGTAATAAAACATCCTCTCACTTATTAAAGCAATTATTTTATGGACATGCTTGCTTAAACAGACTAAACCTAAAGCAGTATTCAATAGTTTGTATTATTACAATCCATATTTTTCTTTGAAGTCTTATTACTTATTTTGCTAGATTCATCTTTTCTCAGCACTAAAAGTGAATTTTCCAAAACCTTAACACTGTTTTTAAATAGCATAAGGACACCAAAAGTGAGTATTCCAATACCTTAATACACTTTTAAGTAAATTTAATTTTCTATTCTATTTCTAGACCTTTCTTAAAACTTGCTTTCTCTTAATATCCTTATATAACCCAAGCATGACTCCTAAGACAGCAGTAACATGAACTTACTATTTGTATCTTAAAAACTGATGAATTTTATGAAAAGGAATTAAGACAGCAGATATAAGAAAATTACTAGCTTGACATATAAATTAAAAACTTTTTTTTCAAAGCTAGCACTATTAGTTTTAAAGAAAAAACATACACCAGCTTTTTTCTTATGACTTCAAGATCATCAAACTCAATTTTTTTCTCTTTTATTAACTTCGCACTTTTATCAAGAGTATTATGTTGGCCAGTTTCAATAATATCATCACCAGGCTTCAGCTGGTCCCAACGAGCTTTAAATTTTTCCAGTTCTTGATAATAGATCTGAAGACGTGACTTCACATTTCCTTTCATCACTTCCATCTATAAGCCAATAGAGTTTAAACAATTTAAAGGAGAGTAAAATCTCACTTCATTTTTACCTTTTACTTCCAATAGTTTCTATTTAAAAGTGAAAAAATATCAACATCAACTTTTCAAAGGACTGTTTTCATTTTAATTATTGATTTCAAGTATAATAAAATAATTCAGATATAAAATAAGACCATAACTTTATAGTGACAAGAGCCAACCCTCAATATCATTTTTTAAAATTGTTCATGTGATTAACCACACCCACTACAACTACCAACAAGGTGATAAGTAATTTTTAAAAAGTTTGTTCAATGACTATGGATTGTTCTACTTGAGTACATAACTCTTAAATTAAGGAAGGTATTTCCCAGTCTCCCGTGCAACTAAGGGCCATAAGACTAACTGCTGGTCAATGAAACATGAGTGCAATAAATGTGTGCAACTTCCAGGCTGTGCTCTGAAAAAACAGACAGCACCCCTTTCTTTTTCTGTCCCCCTGCTTCCTCCCTATAGGTAGCATCTGAACGTGGTACTGACCCATCTACAAAATACTCTCAAGACAGTGAACAAATGAGATTGAGGAAACATGGGCCGCAGACAAAGTTACAGGCCAGAGGCCTCATATCAGCTTACAGTCTAACAGGAGAAAGAAAAGAGATCTGGGGATCTCTATTAGAGTAATCAAGCTGATATCCTAGTAAATTTAGTAATTAAAGAAAACACGAGTTTCAGAAATAAACTTAAGCCATACATATCAATAGTAGGTCAACAATAAGTTCATTCGTGAGACTGAAAATAATGTTATATTGCAAAGGGACTAGTTTCTCCTTGATGTGAGAGAAAGTAAAGAAAAGCCGTGTGGAACAATCATCATTTATATAAGGTATTTTTCTATAAAAGTACCGAAGAAGATCAATTTCAATAGCCGCATTTAATTCTTATAAACCTGGGCTACAAAGAAATAAAGATAAGCAAAAAATCTTAAGTGAGAAAAAAAATCAAGCTGTCATTTTAATAAAATAACTGAAAGGTTCTCACCTGCTCCTTAATCATAAGCTGGTGACTTTCCATCATCAACTCAAACTTATCCCACTTAGCTTTCAGGTTACTAATTGTTTCTAAACCTCCACCAGCCACAGTTCGTAAAAGTCTGTTTTTATCTTCAGCTTCTTGAAATAAGGGCAAAATCTAAAGGTTAAAAAAAATGTAAATAACTTATTTTATCAAATATCTTAAGATTTCATTTATTTCAATTTTTGTTTCATAATTTGCTCCTTTAAAATCAAACTATTTGGCCAGGCGTGGTGGCTCACGTCTGTTATCCTAGCACTTTGGGAGGTGAAGACGAGAGGACTGCCTTAGCCCAAGGGTTCGAGACCAGTCTGGGTAACTTGGTGAGACCTCGACTCTACATTAAATAAAAAAAATTAGCCAGTCATAGTAGTGTGTGCCTGTGGTTCCAGGTACTTGGAAGGCTGAGTCAGAAACATGGCCTGAGTTCAGCAGGCTGAGGCTGTGGTAGCCGTGAGTATGCCATTGCACTCCAGTCTGGGTGACAGAGTAAGACTCTGACTCAAAAAAACAAAACATAATATAATAAAATAAAGACTTTTGCTTTTAAATAATTTGTTAAAATCCAGGATATGAGCCGGGCTCGGTGGCTCAGCCTGTAATCCCATGCCTTGGGAGGCTGAAGTGAGTGGATTGCCTGAGCCCGCAGGTTCAAGACTCGCCTGGGCAACTTGGTGAGACCTCATCTCCACAATAAATCAAAAATTAGCCGGGCGTGGTAGTGCACGCCTGTAATTCCAGCTACTCAGAAGGCTGAGGTGGAAGGATCGCCAGAGCCCAGCAGGTCAAGGCTGCAGTGGCCGGGAGCAGCCACTGCACTCCAGTCTGGGTGACACAGTAAGACTCCAACTCAAAAAAAAAAAAATCCAGGATATGCTGATTTGGAAAACCAAAAAAAACCCTAGGTATAAACTTTCCAGTAGTTATTTATTATTATACAGAAGCTCAATGAAGGTATTTAGACATCAGAGGTAAAAAAGCATTCTGGCCTTGGTGACACAGCAAGACCCTACTAAGAAATATAAATAAATAAATAAATAACTTCTAAACGAGGTAAATTAGTGACTGTCTAAGAGCATGTGTTAACTAAATTGTCCTACATAACAGAGAAGAGAAAGTCATGAAAAAGGTGATTAAGAAAGAGACAACTGAAGAAATAAAATTAAGTTCCAGCATTCGGGGTTTTTGACTGAAAAGCCCAAAGTTGTGCATAGTTAACAGTTTGTTAAACAATCTGTGTGTAGGTCAATAGGTGCTAACCTGCTTGATTTCCCTCTAAACCTTTTAATACCCTGTATCCTATAATTAATATCTGTGCTTTCACTATTCAACAAAGCAGTAAAATATATTTAAAGACTTTTAAATATCACTGAGCACACAATAAAACAGACAACACAGGAAATCCAAAGCTATCTCACTGACCAGCTTGCAATCCCTGGCAGGATGAGTTCCATCTGAGAAACAGAAAAACCCAATGGACTAAGAAGCCATGCAGTACTAGCAGAATTTTAATTTCCTACATGAATGAAACTTGTTATTCTGTAAAATATCACAACAGTTCCCTAGCAGTCTCTCCGCCTCTAGGACTACCCTAAATGCCAACAAGAGGCACACCAAAAGAGAATTCTGTGACACCTGCTGCATAAAGCCCAGCCACGACTACTCGACACCCCCAGAAAGTAAGAGTCTGTGGTCCTCGATGTGGCTCACATGACAGACTCTGCCTAGCTCTTCAATTACCTCATGCCACTTCCCACTTCACATACTTTCTCTCACAATGCCTAACTGCAAACTGTTTCCCGCAGTCATGTCTCCTCCTAGGTTGCATGATGTTACACTTTCTCTTTCCTTCCACTTCATTCATCGCCTTTGCTCCTCCTCCTATGCTTGAGATCTAAATTTTGCAAGGCTCAACCCTGGTCTTAGACCCTCTGCTGTTTGTTCTCTACCAGATGGTCTAAGCCAGTCTCAAGGCTCAAGAGTGCTTAACTATCATGAATATAAAGAAGACTTCCAAAGGTACATCACTAGCCCTTACTTTTATTCTAAGTTCAATATTCCACATTCAGCTTCTTTCAGACCGTCGGTTGCTTCTCTAGTCATCTTCATCCTTGAAAATGACACCTTCCCAGCTGCTCAAGCCAAAATCCTAGACACTTTGATTTCTCTTTCTCTAACCCCTCCTCCCCTTTATGCATCAGAATATCCCCTTGATTCTAACTCTAAAATATGTCTTCAATCCCCCAGTCCCATCTCCGCTGCTACTATCATCTCACGTCTACCACACTGTAATACTGGTCTCCCCACTACTTTTGTCTCTTTCCAATTCATTCTCCACAGAAAAACCAGAGTCATCGCATCAAGATTTAAGACACACTGTGTCACTGCCACGCTTAAAAACCTCTAAAAGCCGGGCTTGGTGGCTCAGCCTGTAATCCTGTGCTTTGGGAGGCTGAGGTGAGTGGACTGCCTGAGCCCGCGGGTTCAAGACCCGCCTGGGCAACTTGGCGAGACCTCATCTCTACCATAAATCAAAAAATCAGACAGGCGTGGTAACACGCACCTGTAGTTCCAGCTACTTGGAAGGCTGAGGCGGAAGGATCGCCGGAGCCCAGCAGGTCGAGGCTGCGGTGGCCGGGAGCAGCCACTGCACTCCAGTCTGGGCGACGGAGTGAGACTCCAAGTCAAAAAAAAAAAACCTCTGGAGTTTTTCAATATATTACACACACAAAAATCTGAAGTCATTATGACTGTCTGAAAGAAGCTGAATGTGGAATATTGAACTTAGAATAAAAGTAAGGGCTAGTGATGTACCTTTGGAAGTCTTCTTT